>VUQH01055179.1:0-22124 GCA_015106775.1 Etroplus canarensis | reverse complement strand
TGACCTTAGTAGAATTTAGGAGATCATTGTGTGCAAGTTTGACTAAAACCTGACTAATGTTCTAGAAGGAGCAGCGAATCTTGCGAATTGTGGACAGACGGATGAACCCACTCGCCGTTCATTATCTCATTGGTCTTTCAACCGGTTGAGCTAAAAAATAAACCCTTCATAACTTCTAACACCTTTATAAACCTTTAACCTTTTAAAACCTGTGTAATCTTAGTCTTCAACATATTAAATCTGTTTTACTACATTTTCATTCCTATTTCAGCACAATCTGAAACTGAGATCTAACCAAACTGAATACCTTTTTTAAACAAATTTAGCTATTTTATAAAAATATCAAACTGCTTGTAAAATTTGCATGATTAGAAAAAAAAAGGGTAACGAGTGCGATGAGAAAACATGTACCTTTGAATTTGGGAGCTTCACTGTCGCGAGGCAACCTGTAAAGTCAAGTCAAAGAACAAGACTGTAAAATAGAAAATAAGTTCACATTCAGACATGTTTGATCCATACAGATTATTTTGGACTTCTTACGGAGTCTTTCTGGATGCAGCTGCTCTGCTATCCGCTCTCCAAAAGTCAGGTAGGTAACAGCAGCTGAAGAAGACCACACTGAGGCTGGCTCCTCTTCATTTGCTGCTTCTGCTGTCAGCTCAGTCAGCTCATCCTTTTGGGTCTTCACACCAAGAACAGAATCTTCAAAGGAGGACATTTAATTTAGATGGAATGCAGTATTTTGAAAAAGGGTCCAAATTTCCCACGCAATTCAAATAAAAATCTCAGAACATTTCTCTTCACTGCATTATTATGAACACAAACTGTAGGTCTTCATTCATTCCAACAAACACCATCCTGTTGTCAAAGCTACTTCAGCCACAAATGAAGGTGTTTTCTTTCTGCTAATTTATCTTTAACTTACCTTGTTCCGTTGTAGTTTTCTCTATCCTTTCAACTGCTTGTTTCGCTGCCAAAGCAGCTTCAGCTGAGCTTCCTGCAGTCTGCTGATGTGTTTGTTCTTGTACAGTGGACTCTGGACCTGGTACTGGTTTCTGCTCAGTCTGTGATGAAGTTTTGGTCAAGGTTTCAGGACTTCTACTGGCAGTCTGTGGTTTCTGAAGTTGGTCAGTAGAAGGTTTTGGTGGTGATACATCTGGAGTTGTCAAACATCTGGTTGGTGCTTCAGTCTCACTGGATTTGGTTGGTAAGGCCAGATTATCTCGGCCTTCAGCAGAACTTTCAACTTCCATGAGCTCCGCCTGGTCCTTCACTTCAGAAGCAGTTGCACTTTGTGCTTCAACAACTGAAGCGTCACCTTCGGGCACCACCACCGATTTATGAACCTTTGTTTGAAATTCTTTGGCCTTGGAAGTCACTACACCAAGCTTATCCTCTGAGGCTGTAGATTGAGAGGTCTCATTTTTTATCTTTGCACCAGTTTCTTCCACCCTCTCTTTTTTCACAGCTCCTGCTGCAGCCACACTATCAGACTCAGTTTTAGATTTCTCCGTAGTTGAAGCAGTTTGCACTTTGGAAACCGAGACTTTTGCCTCACTGTTAACTGCAGTTCCTTTAACCGGTTCAGCAGTCTTGCTGGACAATTTATCAACCTTGATTGTATCTTTAGGTGCCACTGCAGCTTTTTTAGCGTTAGTTTCAGATCCTTTGGGTGTAGGTTTTTGTTTTGAATTACCCGTTTCAGGCTGCTTTTCTAGACTCTTGGATTTCTTGGATGCTTTGAGTTTTGAAGCTTCTTTTTCCTCAGATTTAATGGCTTCCTCTGTAACCACATCACCTTCTTTTGGAGTCTTACCCGACTCCTTGGTTGAGACACCTTTGGAAATGTTTTTTTTAGTTGCAGGTTTGTCTGTTGTGGTTTTCTTGGCTCCAGGGAATGTTTCCTTGGATCTAGTTTCCTGAAAACAATTTATAATATTTTTAAATAATTTATAATTATAAAATAATTTATAATTATTTTGGACTGAATTATTGACAGTATTACCACACTACTACAACAATGTTAAAAGATACACAGATAGACACTTTATTCATCCTCCTAAAGGAAATTGATATATAGACTCAACGGCCGCTTTATGAGGTCCAGCTGTGAACCTGCTTTTTAGCTAATTAGACATTTGCGTTAATCACATGGCACCAACTCAGTGCATTTAGGCATGTAGACAATGTCAAGATGACCTGTTGGCCAGACTGCTTCAAGCTGAGGAAGACAGCAATCATTCAAATAACCACACATTACAACCAAGGCAGGCAGAAGAGGATCTGTGCATGTACAACACATTGAACCTTAAAGCAAGTACGCTACGGCAGCCAATGACCATACTGGGTGCCACTCCTGCCAGCTGAGAACAGGAAACTAAGGCTACAGCTCATACAGGTTCACCAAAATTGGACAATAGAAGATGGGGAAAAATGTTGCCTGGTCTTAGGATTCTTGATCTCTGCTGCGACATTCATTTCGGTGTGAACAAAAACCTGTAACCATCCTGTCTTGCATCAGCAGTTTGGGCTGGTGGTGGTGTTGTAATAGTGTGGGAGATATTTTCTTGGCTCCTTAGCTATAATACTGAGGCAGGTTGTGGTGTTGAAACAATCCTCAATTAGTACTGACTATGTTCATCCCTTTATTAATAGTATATCCATCTTCTGATGGATGCTTTCAGCAGGATAATATGCCATGTCACAAAACTCAAATAAACTCAGACTGGTTTCTTGAACATGGCAATGAGTTCACTGTACTCAAATGGCCTCTACAGTCGTCAGATCTTAATCCAACAGAGCACCGTTGGGATGTTGTGAAATGGGAACTTCACAGCAACTGTGTGACGATATTATGTCAATTTAGACCATAATCTTTTAGGAATGTTTCCAATAACTTGTTGAATCTATGTCAAAGAATTAAGGCAATTCTGAAAGCAACCTGTTACTAGCAATGTGTACCTAATGAAGTGGCCATTGAGAGTACAATTTTTAGGGAAAGACATGAAAAGCAGAAGTATTTCAATACCTTTTCACTGACAACAATGACAGATACTTCTTTTATGTCGAGTTTCTTCAGGCTCTTCAGTTTCTCAGCATCTTCCGCTTTCTCGAAACACACGACTGCCTACACATGCACATGTACAAACAAACTTTAGTTTGGATTACTACCCATCAGGAACAATAAGTCACTACATTCACAGCCAAAGCCTCAACCATGAATAGTTAAAAACCAGATATTTCAGCCACAGACCAAAACCTAAATTAAGATTTTTATAAGCCTAGTTTCTTACATGAGAATGAGCGATTTTTGAATTTCTGCACTTTTTAAAACATGTTAATATTTTCAATCTTAAGAGGGCAAAGAAAAGAATTTTGTTCCCTAGTTCAAGTACAAATTCATCATTTACACAGTCAACAAGTCCCTAAGCCTATTCCTCTTCTTTCAGCTGTTCCCGTTAGGGGTCATCACATTGGATCAGCTGCCTCCATCTCACCCTATCCCCTACATCCTCTTCTGTCACTCCAACCTTCTGTATGTCCTCCTTCATTACATCCATGAATCTTCTCTGTGGTCTTTCCCTTTTCCTTTTGCCTGGCAGCTCCATCTTCCAACATCTTTTGTCCAATATATCCACTATCCCTCTTCTGAACATGTCCAAACCATCTCTGAGATAGGATGGTTAAAACATTTGATTTCCTTGTTAATGATACATACACAGAGAAAGAAGAGTAATGTAACATAGCAAAGAAATGACAAATCACAGAATGTTTACTTATATAGCATTAGGCTTGGGCTAACATGGGGATATAACTGCTAAAAGTTTCGGCAGAAGACACTGCAGCTGTGATGTGCAGATATGATTAAAAGAATGAAAGGTAACATTAGCAGAAAATGTCAGAATAAACTGAAACCAAAACGTCAATGATTTAGTAGCTCATTGGGCTCATTATAACTCACAATTCACAGATGATTATAATGTGTGACGTACAGAAAGTTGGCTATATTGCACAAACTTATGAGAATTAAAATCCCCCGAAAATCATTTCAAGGAAAAAACCCTACTTGACTAGTTCTAACCTAGCTTTACATATTATGCCATAAAACACATAATGATGGGATTTGTGTATAGATGGCAGAGGAGCACACCTAAACATTCATTTTATGAATATTACAATCCAGACTAACGCTCCTAGGAATAACAATTCCTGTGAAAATGGTGCCGTAAAACAACAAATACGACCACACAGCACAATTTGGATGAAGGACCCATAAAGTGATCACTGTGTGCAAATTTCACTAAAATCTGACCAATGCTCTGAGAGAAGTAGCAACTCTTGAAAACGTAGCTGAACAGATGGACAGACAGATCATGGACGGCTTGCTACTGCATTAGCTCATTGGTTCTTCCACCAAATGAGCTAAAAATAATCACTTGGTGGGAGCACTGCATAACCACTTTATGTACACTCCTATGAACAATTTCTACAGACACCCCATCTTCTTCCACTGGTTATTTCTGAAGGACCCAACTGCATCAGACACTGAAACATGCCAGAATGTTCTAGAGGCAAATGGTCGGTGCGTCTTTTTCTGTCCTGACTGGGCCACTTTAGCAGGACTAAATCAAAAATACTTCTTAGCAGCTAACTAATTAAAGTCACAAGTTTCTCAGCACACTGGGCACAAATAAATGTCATCAGTATAGACTACCCTTTGTTAGTGTTTTTCTGCACTGCAACACAATACAAGCTTAATACTGCATCCATGCAGCATTGTAATAGGAATAAGAGCATGTGTTTTTCATTTGATAATGATGGTGCTGAAAATCTAAACACCTGTGCAGCCTACACCTTGTATCGTAATACCGCCCAAGCCTATATAGCATTAACCCATTATTTTTATAAATACTTTTCATTTTCTTTGCACACATACCTCTTGTTTCGACCTAAACACCACAACTGACTTGGTTTTTCCAAATTCTTCCACAGCAGAAATTACATCACTATGAGAGAGATTACTGAGTATCCCTTGTAGCTTCACTATGGTTGGAGGGGAAGATTTGCCAAACTGAGGAGAAACAGGAAAAAAAAACCTTGTATCAAATACAGACTTGATCATGACTATCATGATTTGAAATTGGCTGCTCATAAATCTGTGTTAAGGTATTCAATTCAGCTTCCACAGATTCAACAATAACTTCAGTCAGGCAAATAACACTCTTCAGATGCCACTGATTAAAACATTATGTTTGTGAACAAGGGCCACAACAGCTTAGGCTTTGTGGAAGAACTCACCTCGATTTTTGTAGTAGACTTCCCTTTAGTTGTTTCTGGAGAGGCAGAACGTGAAGATGATGATGAAGATGATGGCGATGATCTCATCTTGGCTATCTCAGCCAGTATGGCAGGAGCCAGAGTTTTAACAACAGCCTCCAGCTCAGACTTTTTCGACAGAGACTGGAGAGCTAGAAGGACAAAGACACAAAAAAAGATTCACACTTTGGTGGTTTCCAAATCTCAAAGAGCTTCTACCGTCTCTCTGAACTGTTTATGATGAAAGCACATAGAAATACAGTGACAAACTACAATGATAAATTAACTCACTGGTGGCAGCTGGCCTGCTTTATTTTCTACAGCAGTAACTTAAATACTTATATGAGTGAGCATAACTTTGATCTCAGGAAAAGCGATTTGTGGACTTAAAAAATGTCTTTAAGGCTATAAAGTGTTTGTAATTTTCAGACCTGATGTTTCCAGTAGTTTCTTTGCCAGTTTTTTTGTGCTGCTCGACTTATTACGTTTCGATGATGACCTCTCTGTGGATAATCGTCTCTCACGGCTCCTCCTCTTTGGTGGTGAACGTTTCTCATCCCTCCTCCGTGGAGAAGATCGCCTCTCACGGCTCCTCGAGCGTGATCGATAACGGTCATACCGTGAGGAGTCAGAACGAGACCGGGACCTGAACAAAGAACAGATCACGTAACTTATAGACTATTAAGAATTTAGGGAATTATTTTAAAAATGAGAAAATACATCAAGGTAATATTTCTGATGTGAATCCAGCGGTAAATGTTGATGATAAGGGTTTTAAAGTTCTACAAGAATATATTTTATCATTTAACAAACCAATGAGGAGTGGAATTCCCTTGGTTGGTTTATCTTAGTTCTCCAATTAAAATTTTGTTTGACAGACCTGCGAGTTCGTCTGGAGCTGTACGATCGTGATCGGCTTCTTCGTCTGTCCCTTCTACCATCAGAGCTGTGGTGGTGACGGGGGCTGCGAGAGCGAGAATGGGAACGACTGCTTCGTCTGTCCCTCCTGCGCTCCAAGTCACGGTAGTGGCGTGGGCTGCGAGAGTGAGAACGGCTACTTCGGTTGTCCCTGTTACGCTCCGAGTCATGATGGCGGCGTGGGCTGTATGAGCGGGAACGACTACTGTGTTTGTCCCTCCTTCGTTCCGAGTCACGGTGGCGGCGGGGACTGTGTGAGCGGGAACGGGAACGACTCTCATGCCTGGGTTTTGTTTGACTTTGCTCAGAAGTTGAAGACGATGGCTTGGCATCTTTACATGCAGCTCTGTTTAGTGCATTGAAAAATAAAAGCAGATTTACATGAAAGAAAAGGAAAACCTGCAATGCAGCTGCAATTTATATTTTTTTTATGACAGATGATCAAGATTTTTACCCCGTTGATGATGGTACTTTACCATCCCACTCTGGGTATCTGTGGAAAACAGAGGAAAATTTAACAACAGAACCTGTAGACTGAGGTAGCCTTTATATATATATATATATATAGTTGGGAAAAAGAAAGTTTTCACTGGACTAAAAATTAACTACACCCTTACTGCAGCCACAGAAGCTAGGAGGGTAAGGGGCAGCCAGGTGCTGCTAATCAAATGCATTTGATTAATTGCACAGTCAGTCAGTCTGACCACCTCTATACAATCAAATTGCTGGTTTGGAACCTTCAGGTGTGTGTTAACACACTAGTCACAATTTTCCCAGGTGTGGCCGTCCCAGTAATGTCACCTCAAGATCAGACCATGCAATGCTCAGAGAAATTGAAAAAAAAACAAGGGCTACGTCTCAGACTCCACAGGCCTCAGTAAGCATCTTAAATGTTAGAGTTCATGACAGCACAACTGGAAAAAGTATGGCCAGGAGGAGGCCTCTTGTCTTGAAAAAGAAGATGGCAGTACAACTGAGGTTTGCAAAGTGACTTCTGACCAACCCAAAAAACTTCTGAAACAATGCCCTTTGGACAGATAAGACCAAAGTTGAGATGTTTGGCAGTAATGTACAACCAAACAGCCTATCAGCACAAGCCCCTCATATCAATTGTCTGCATGGTGGTGGAGCGATGGAGAGATGATGATTTGGACTTGCTTTGCAGCCACAGGACCTGGGCCCTTGCACATAATCGATGCAGCTGACCACAAACTCCTCTTCTAGAGTCAGACACGAAGCCATCTGTCTGACACCCAGTTTGTCCCAAACTGTCTTGCATCAGGATAATGTCCCCAAGCACACTAGCAAAACTAAAACTGACTGTCAAACTGACTGATTCGACGTATTGCAATGGCCCAGTCAAAGTCCAGACCTCAAACCCATTGAAATGCTGTGGTGAGCCCTTGAGAGCTGTGCATAAATGAATGCCTGCAAACCGCAATGACCTGAAGCAAAGTTGTAAAGAAGAGCGGGCCAAAATTCCTCCACAATGATGTGAGGGACTGATAGTCATAGGAAAAATTCTTCAAGAAGTTATTGCTGCAAAAGGTGGTTCTACAAGTTACTGGCTTACATGGTGTACCTAGTTTGTTTACATGACTGTATAATCCTGTGAAAACTCTCTTTTTCACGACAGTAGCATGCACAACAAACGAGGTACCGTCGTAAACTGATTATTAAAAAATAAACAAGACTGACAGGAACTCAGTAATGAGTTCTAGACTACTAAATGAGTGCAAAGGAACAAATAAATAAGGAAGATGTTATAATATTACTACCCCTTTTTATGTCCAGTGTTCTCTCAGCAGTATTCTGGCACAACCGTGTTGGTCACTCACCAAAGACATTAATTCATAATCACCAAGTCTTAAGATCTTTTAAGAAAAGTAAAGAGAAGCAAAGACTGACTGAGTTCGGAGAAGTTTGCAGTTCTTGATGTGAAGACTGGTATTCTGATGGGAGATCCAATCCTAGTTGTCAGAACAAAAAAAACATTTAGATAGGCCTCTTTATTATCTGAAGTGCCATCAAGTTAGTGGTTCAGCTGTAATGTGTGTCACTTACAATATTGGCTGAAAAATTTAATTTAACACTGCAGCAGCCTAAATAATTCTTTAGATATTCACGGCTTGTCCCTCACTATCAAGTGAGAAGCATTATGACATCAGCTAGCAGTTTGGACTGCGCTTACATTAAGATTTATAAGCCAAACAACAGTAAGGAATACGTGTGAAAACAAGTGTCATACCTCTATTGGGGCAAATTAAGAAAATTAAAACCCTTTAGTACAGAAATACATCTGACAACATCATTACATATAAGACACACATAAGTCAAACAGCTGCTAACAAGCAATGAAAATAAAATGGTCTTCTTAGGTTCTGGATTCTGCGATGCCATGGTCATCTTGTGGCGTCAAAGCTTCCTGAGTGTTTGTCAAGGGTCATCTCAGCAGAGGCCAGGTTCGAATCGAGACAAAAGAACAGAACCTAAGATAACACTTAAAGTAGGGGTTGGAAAATGATGAAATGGGACAGAAGAGGAAGTCGGTGCTTCATTTCGAGGAGCCTAAATGTGAAACATGGCGTGGTAAAGGAATAAAGATCCTTAAAAAGAGATATTCAAAACAGATTTTTTTTAAAATCTAGTGCTTGTGTGGTTCATAGAGTATGATGAGTGCTTATGTTTTAGGTAATTACTGATGTTACCTTTAAATGGGAATGTGTGTAAAGAAAAGCAGCAAGTATTACAAAAAAGATGCCTACTGTCAGATAAGAAATAGAGAAACAAAATACAGTACTACAAAAAAGGGAAGGTTTACAATCAACAATAACTGTTTCAAAATTAAAACTGAATATGCACTGCGGGAAAGAAGCCAGAAAGACAGAGACAAAGTGAAATAGCCATCTTCCATCATTTTCTGATGCACTAGTCCTTTAGACTTGTAGATTTGGCCTTGACATGTCGTCGAAGTCCTTGGTTCCACTTTCAGCAAATCCCTTGGATGTTTGCTTCATGTCGGTTTATAGCAAGTTATAAAACATTGTCAATAACAATTACAGACCAATGACTATTCAGATCCAGTTAATCAGATATCGCAATGTTACATTACAGATAGTCTTAATTCAGTTTAATCCAATTCACAACAAAAGTCGCCTCAAGGCAATTTAGCTGTAGTCCTTGAGACATTTTGACCTTAATTGTGAATCAAGACGTTAGTAATTACTGATCCATTAAAAAAACAAAACAAATGAGTTTCAAACCATCATCCATATTTTTTTTAAAAACATGAACCCAAAAAATGTTAGAAAATAAAATAACAGCAAAAAATTCCAAAATGAAGGCAAAACAAACTTCACTTACCTTTATCTGAGCACATTTCTTGCTACACAGACAGCAGGTATGAGGAAAGTTTCTTGGTGAGGTGGCCGCGTAATCTTGCATCAGGGCCAGTGTTGGCACACCCTTTGAGGGTTCCACCTTTGTGGGAAGCTGCTGGGTGGAAGTGGGTTGTGGTATCTGAATGACATTCATCACATTTGGGATTAAATGAGGAAGAACTGGAGGAGCACCGAGGATCCCTGGCCTGGAAGAAGCTTGAGAAAGTGGCTGTGCAGCAGTAAAAACTTGAGATTGCAAACTCTGCCCCATTTGCATGACTGGTGGCTTCTGCAACTGCTGTGCCTGCTGTTGCCCGATCAGCAGTGTTGGTATTTGGGATATATGCATCTGCTGTGTCTGGTGCTGTTTCTGTTGCTGCATCTGTTGCACCTGCAGATGATGTTGCGTCTGCTGCTGCTTCTGCGGTTGTTGTTGCATCTGCTGCTGCTTCTGCGGTTGTTGTTGCATCTGCTGCTGCTTCTGCGGTTGTTGTTGCGTCTGCTGCTGCTTCTGCGGTTGTTGTTGCATCTGCTGCTGCTTCTGCGGTTGTTGTTGCGTCTGCTGCTGCTTCTGTAGTTCTTGTACCTGCTTCTGCGGTTGTTGTGTCTGCTTCTGCTGTATCTGCTCTTTGTTCATCTGCTCAGCAACTTTTGGGACTTGTCCTTGAGTTTTATTTTGAGCCCTGTTTTTACTGTCAATGAGGACAAGGCCAGGTCGGCTAGGATGCACACCACGGACTAGATTGTGGGATGGCTGGGTAGTCAATACCGACTGGCGATCTGGCTCTAGGGGTTTAGGGATGCTGGACTTCAGAGGTCTTATATCTATGTCTTTTTTTGGTAGAGAAAAGGATAAAGTCTGGTTTGGCTGGGTCTGCAGTTGGGGTTGGTCAGTGCTTGATGGAGCCACAGAGCTCCACCTTGAGCCAAGACGAGTAATAGAGCTGCCCTTATCATGTAAAGAAACCAAGGCACTGTTTTTTACCTCTGTCGTATTTTTTTGCAGTGGTTCTTGACTGCGGTCACCGCTATCGTAAGAGTCCATTAGCAATGTACTTCCACTCCCACCACTATTAGCTCTACCGGCACTGCTCCTTCCAATCTCATCTCCAAACGCTCCAGTATATTTGCTAGTGTGTCCATAGTCAATTACTTTACTTGGTTGGAGAATAGGTGACATTTCATCCGGACGCATCCCTTCCCCTCTGGAACTACTCAACCTGTCCCTTCCACTCATGCTTGTGGTGGACTGAGGTTCATAGTAAGACTTGGATGAAACTACAGTTGAAGCTCTCTTTGCCTTCTTCATACGAATTTCCCGTAAGATAAAAGGCAGGTTGTCAGGGGTGATCTGGTCTTCAGGGTAAGAAATCAGATGTTCCAAGTCCTCTTTTTCAAGTCCAAATTGCATAAGGATGCTCACAGCTGTTTCTGAAGTGTACTTGGGGCGACTGGATTCGGTAGAAGTCACAGGTCTGTCTTGCAGTGGGTAGTCATAATCACCTAAACCTGGAATGGATCGCATATCACGTTCTCTTTCACTTGGGGCATTAAACCTACCGTCATCACTGCTTTGACAGCTCAGTGAAGCAGATGATGAATAATATTTAGAGGCATCATCCTCCGTTGCTCTTTTGTAGCTTGGCAACCAGTCCATGGACGAAGTGCTACCTTCAACAGAGTGCCTTTGAGAGGCCGAGGACATTGAGTAGGAGGTCACATCTCTGCTTGAAGGATGAAGCTCATCTCTTTGAGTGCTGGTTAAATGAGCATTCTTGTCAACAGGCTGAGGTCTCGCCTCCTCTCTAGCTTTACTAATATGCATGTCTATGGATCTCTCTATATCATCGTCTACTACGGCCCTACTCCGTTCAGGCCTGTAGGTCACTGGTAGAGTTAGCAATGAAGGGATTGTTCCTCCAGAGTTGACTGGAGTCGCAGAAGAAACTCCAGAAGAACTGAAGCTGGACCCAGGTCCAAGATGAGAAGATGTCCTATGTGAGTCTCTCTCTAGTTGCACACTGGAGGTTCCATACCGCCCCTGGGTTGAACTTTGTTTCCCAGAGGCATAGGGGTTATAAAGAGGATGGGACATGGTGTTAGCAATCTTCAGAAGATTGAGGAGACTGATGGCCGCAGCTGTAGGGGATGGGGGTGCTATGGGTATGAACGGAGCAGGTGTGTTGGTTCGGCCGCACACAGCAATAGCGCTATTTAACTGTGTCAACGCAAGGTGTGTTTTCAGTTGAGCCAGCCGCAAGTATGCGGCTTGCTGTCCGATCAATAAAGAGCTCCCTGGGAGCCCTCCAAGTAGGGGGCTCGGTAGGGGCCCTGGTGCAGGTGAAGGGGTGCAACACTCCGATAGCAACTGAAAGCTGCAAAATTAAAGGAAAAACAGAAAGAGGTTATTGAACTGGACTGGGCTTTGGCCTCCTGGAAGGATGAAATCCATCATCTAGAAGGTCTCTTCTTGATTTGTTGACTCTGCTGCTATACATTCATTCCGTCAATATTATGTTGGGGTTTTCACTAGTCAGAAAGAAAGTAGAGACAAACAGCATCAAAAACAGACAGAAAACAAGGGATAAGAACAGTTGGAAAAGGGACAACAGTACGTGTCTTAAAATAACACAAAGAAGGGATGTGTTCGTCTTATTTTTCAACTCAAGAATGTGTTTTTGGGGGACTCAGTGAGTGATCCCCAAAACCTCCAGTGTATTCAGTATTCGTCCTCATCTCTTTATCCCCCCCACAGCTTTAAGACTTTTTCTATAACTTAGCCTACAAAGCAATACTGCTGTGTGTCTGCATCCTGTCCTCCTCCACACATCACGTCCCTAATTTCTGGATACTGAACAGACAAGTTATCCAACTTTTTGTTCCCAACAAGACCCGTGATCTGTACCCAACAAGGGACATGCCAGTCTCTCAAGCCTACTAGTGATTTCCTGGAATATGCTGTCTAGGAGTTGCTTTTCTGAACAGAAATCATTCAGCACCCAGGCCACCAGGAATTTAACACCAGCGTTTTCAGAAAACTTGCAAAATTAAGGTCTGGTACTATACAACTTCCAGGTTATATAAGGAATATGAGGCAGTTAAAAAAGGTTCACTCAACATCTACTTTTAGAATACTGTCACAAAATATTTATTGCTGGTATACTGGATGGATTGCTTTCATACTTAAGCATTTATTCAGATATTTTTTTATGATTGTGTATCTTAAAACATTCTAGAACCACAATGCAAATTCCCACAATATCATACAGAAACTCAATCTTTCTGTAATAAGATACCAATGTGGCGCTGATTAACAATACCAGCGTTACAGAACAATGTATTAGGTTTGAAGTATTAAGAAACTGATACACAACACAGTTCACAACAAAACACATGTACACAACATTGAACAAAATTTACTAAGTAGATTTGGTATTTTTATTTTAACAGATTCCAAGTGCAGTCACTCTTGCTGTGGTGTGCTGAGAAGGCAGCAATTAAAGAAGAGATGTTACGTGGCTGGCAAAGCTGGTCAGGTGAGCTGGGTCTGCGATTGACTCTCTGGTAATGGTGGCTAAGAGATGGACCTGGGCCGGTGCAAACAGCTGTTTATCCTGGACGACTGCTACGCACTGCACACCACCATAATCGAGCAGAAGAGAGTGTTGAGCGACAGGGAGCTGGTACAGAGCAGCTCATGAAGATCATTTATCCCCAAGGCCATTAGGCTCCTCAGTTCTTCCAGAATGGCAACAGCTAAACAGTGGGTACTGAGCCTGATGCTCTGTTGCCTTCCTGTGCTAAATTTATCTGACCATGCCCTATGCACTTCAGGTCACTTTATTAAGCCTCTGTAAAATCATACTGTTCTAAGATTAACTGACCTAATAAATTTATATATACAGACACTTGTATTTCAACCTCATGCACATTTGTACAAACTATGTTTAGTTTCCATCTTAAAATTATTTCATTTCTATAATGCATTTGAAACTAAAGGGAAAGAACACAATATCTGTACAATGGGAATACAATGGTACACTTTGTTTCTAGTTCCTACATGATACCAATACCTTGGCTCTGGGTATCTATCGACACCAAGTACCAGTGCAGCTGTATGCTGTCCAGTGAGTGTGTCCTCCACAGTGTAGTGGTTTACATATTTACCTCAAATGCTAAAGGTCCCTGGCTTGTAACAAGACACAAGCCCAGCCTTAAGGGTCACAACAAGCTTCTTCCTGGTTCTGGTACTAAGCCTAGATAAACAGAAGGGCTGCGACAAGAAACAAGTTTCTGTGAACATCCCTATGTCTGCCAATTTTTGGTCACAGTATACTGTAGACTCGTCCGTGGAGACACTACACTACAACACACCAAGTACATATGTGCCCTTCAAGTGAACTTTTGAAAACTATAAGAGAAAATGGCCAGTCATCTATGGTGTCTGCAGCAGAACTTAATCCCCAATTTAGCCCTTCCCAGACACACACACATTGTAAGTATAATAAAGATGACAATGAGATAGATAAATTGAAATAATGTTAATGGCATTCATGACAACAGGTTATGTTCCTGTAGGTGCGGTAAAACCTTACCAATAAATGTACACCAAACACAGTGAGAGACAGAAAAAGCATCATCAGCAGCTGAGATTTTCATTCATATAAATGTACTTGTCCAGTTTGTTGCATCAAAAACTTTTGAAAACATACAAAGAGAAGATAATTGCTTAGCTGGTGAGAAATACTTATAGCTTCTTCCATGCTATATTAGATCTCCTGCTAGCAACCAGTAAGCTGCTGCTGACTTGTGGCATGGTAAACAACCATCCATCATTTTTTCTGCTGTTTATCCAGGTCTGGTCATGGGGCAGCAGTCTAAGGAGAGACACCCAGATCTCCCTCCCCCCAGCCACCTCTTCCAGTTCTTCTGGGGGATTTCAAGGTGATCCCATGCCAGCTGAGAGATGTAATATCTCCAGTGTGTCCTTGGGGACCCCTCCTGGTAGGACACGCCTGAAACACCTTACCTATGCACATCGTCCAGGGGGCAACCTAGTCAGATGCCCAAAACGCCTCATCTGGCTCCTTCCTATGAGGAGGAGTAGTGGCTCTGCTCTGAGCCCCTACAGAATGACCAAGCTTCTCACCCTATCCCTAAGGCTGAGTTCAGACACTCTTTCAGTGGAAACTCATTTTTGCTGCTTGTTTCTGTGATCTCATTCTTTCATAGTGACCGGTACTGACCGAAAGAATGAGATCACAGAAACTTTGACCATAGGTGAGGATAGGAATGCAGATTGACCAGTAAATCAACACTGTTACTTTTACAATAAGCCTGGTAAAGAATTTATATTACCGCTGACACTGTACCAAACATCTTAAAATCTACCTCTCTACTCTCTTGTCCCTCATAAAAAAAGACCCTGAGATACTTAAACTCCCCCGCTTGGGGAGTGTAAAAAGACAGTAAAGAATATGGAACTGAATTGAACAGATAAGCCTACTGACCAGCTCATCATCACCGACACCCGATCTGGCTTTTTCCCCCCTTCTGGATCAGAATTATACCTAATCTATACACTGGATCAGTGCGTTCTTACTATATAGAGCTTGGCAAACGATTTCACCATCACACCACTGTCAAAACCACATGGATCAGAACTGTCATACTGTGAGGCCACAAATCAAAACAGACTTCATTCAGTGCAACTGTTTCAGTACTTTTCATCTTCCAAGTTAGTAAGGTATATGCTGCAACACCACTAGCTAACAAAATGACTCCATTTCTTTACTCACGTAAAGGATGTGAATATTTCCTCCAAGACTGCTTCATTGTTTATACATATGCAGTGGGAATACTGGGAACATTTGCCCACTGAAAAGGTGCACCTTTTTTAAAAAAAAACATATCCTGTATTTTTACAGGTTATTCACACCGAGTTGACTCTACAACCCTCCTCTGAAACCCTGGGTGGCAAAGTACAGCAATGGAAAGGTGCTATATGTTCACTGCACTTGGAAGGCCAGGACTGCTGAGATATAAACCCATGCAGGCATGAGTGTCAGTTAAGTCTGGGTGATCTTCTCCATAGTCTGATTGTCGTATTGTATCCTTGTGAAGCCGCCAATAACAAACATAACGTTGCTGCCAGGTCAGGTCCTTAATGCACATTCTTTATGTGTATATGCACCACTAAAAGAGACACTCTGCCTCAGCTGACTAAGACCACAAGACTGTGTCTGTTGCAGTCGTAATTATGTTACCAGAAAATATTGATTTGTTGCACGAAGTCCTCTGTTTCGTTTACATTTTTTGAATACACGTTTCCTTGTTATTTAAAAAAAGAATAGAGAAGCTTCTTTTCTGCCTGTGACTGACTAATATACCAGACTGCTTCAAGCTGATAGGAAGCCAGCAATCACTCAAATAACCACTTGTTACATTCAAGGTATGCAGAAGAGCATCTTCACAGGCACAAGTCAAAACTTGAAGCAGATGGGCTATAGCAGCAGATTATATCAGTTGCCACTCCTGTCAGCTAAGAACAAGAAACTGAGCCTAAACTTTGCACAGGCTCACCAAAATTGGACAACAGAAGACTGGAAGAACATTTCCTCGTCTGATGAGTCTCAATTTCCGCTGCGACATTCGGCTCAGATGTTGGCACAAACATGAAAGCATGGATCCATCCTGTCTTGCGTCAGGCTGCTGCTGGTGGTGTAACGGTGTGGGGGATATTTTCTTGGCACATTTTGGGCTGACTATGTCCATCCCTTTATGGCCACACTGTATCCATCTTCTGTCACAAAGCTCAGATCTTCTCAAACCGGTTTCCCGAACATGAAACGAGTACTCAAATGGCCTCCGCAGTCACCAGATCTCAATCCAACAGAGCACCTTTGGGATGGGGTGGACCAGGAGGTTTGCATCATGGATGTGCAGCAACTGTCGCGTCAACGAGGACCAAAATCTGTGAGAATGTTTCCAGCATCTTGTTGGATATAAGCCAGCTCTGAAGACAGAGGGGGTCCAACCACATACCTGCAAGGAGTACCTAATAAAGTGGCTGCTAGCTTGGCTCCCTTCTAGCAAAACCTGTGCATTAGCAGCACACAAAAATGAACAACACACCTTCATCCAGGCAGAAGGCGAAGGCTGACCGGAGCACGATGCACCAGCCCAGCCCCGGTGAGCAATAAGCGGTAGGCCCCAGCAGCTAACCTGGAGGAGGTTCACTTCCTGCAGGCCCGCTAGCAAACGCACACCAACGACGGCCGCAGGTCGACAAACGCCGACTGAAAGTGACGTTTGTCGGCCCGTATTTGAATACAGCGACGTGTTACATACCGTGCGTTATTCGTGTGTGACCCGGCAGCTCTGGTGGTCTCAAATTTATCCTCTCAAAACTCTTCTTAGCATCTGGTGTTTGGATAGCAGGCTGAAAACTGGAAACGGTAGTTACGCTGCTGATTCCTGCCTTCAAAATAAAAGCACAAACCTAAACTGTAGCGTCAAGACACATGAGCAGGGGTCTCGAACCCACGGCTTTTGTGCCAATCTTCGGTGTCTCCCTTTGGCTCTGGAAAAAAAAAAATACTAAATGCGTGTGAAAATGACTCACGAATAGCTGTGCGCACAACCCCAATGCTAAAAAAGGCTGGGATGCTGAGTAAAATGTCAATAAAAACACAATGCAGTGATTTACAAACCTCATATACCAATATTTCATTCACAGAGGAAAAGAGAAAACATATCAAATGTTGGAAATGAGACATTTTATTTCATGAAAAATACGAGTTCATCTTGAAATTGATGGCAGCAACATGTCCTAAAAATAAGTAAGGCCATGTTTCCCACTCTTCTTTTTACAGCAGTCTGCAAACATCTGGGAACTGAGGACACCAGCTGCTGGACCTTTTGGAGAGGAATATTGTCCCATTCCTGTCTGATATAGGATTCCATTTTCTCAACAGTCCTGGGTTTTCTTTGTTACATTTTGCATTTCATGATGCAGCAAACATTTTCAGTTGGTAAAAGGCAGGTCAGTCCAGCACCTGGACTCTTCTGCTACAAAGCCATGCTGTTGTAATAGCTGCAGTATGGGGTTTAGCATTGTCTTGCTGAAATATGCAAGGCCTTCCCTGAAAAAGATGTCTTCTGGAAGGGAGCGTGTGTTGCTCTACAACCTGTTTATTCCTTTCAGCACTGATGGGGCCTTTCCAGATGTGCAAGGTGCCACATGCGCCCCCATACCATCAGAGACACAGGCTTTTAAACTGACAGGACGCAGCACCCATGATTTCCATAAAGCATTTTAAATTTCCATTCATCTGATCACAGAATGGTTTTCCATTTTGCCTTTTTAAATTAACTTTGGTCCAGAAGAGATGGCTATGTTTCTGGGTCATGTTCACATAATGCTTCTTCTTTGCATGATAGAGCTCTCACCTGTATTTGTGGATGGCACAGCAAACTGTGTTTACAGACAGTGATTTCTGGATGATGGAATATTCAAAGTCTTTCCAATTTTAAAGGACATTATTCTGGCATTTCTCCACAATTTGTAGATGTAGTTTATGGCAGATTACTGAACCTCTGCCTCTCTAACGTGCTCTTTTTATACCCAGTCACATTACTGGCCTGTTGCCAATTAACTTAATTAGTTGCAACATGTTCCTCCAGCTGTTTCTTTTTAGTACCACTTATGTTTGCACCCTTTTGTTGCTTTTGTCCCAACTTCTCTGAGACATGTTGCTGTCATCAAATTCAATATGAGCTAGTATTTTTCATAAAATAGTAAAATGTCTCACTTTCAACATTTGATATGCTTTTAAGTTCTTTTGTAAATAAAATATTAGTTTTTGAGATTTAGAAATCCTAATTTGTTTATAGTTTACACAGAAATTAGGACTTTATATAAATGGTGAGTCCTGAGTCCCACTGGAATCTAAAACAAAAAATAAAAGCCCTGAAGAACAATAGAGAATTTAACAGTGTGTGGACAATGTTTTTTTGCTTTCACTGCCAAAGCTGCTGGCTTAATGGTATGTTTGATCTGCTGCTGGACTTGAGTAAAAATAAAAATTCAACATACCTACTTTTATGATATTCAAAGCTATACATCTGATTTTTTTTATGTATGATCACAGTCGGCTTCTTTTAATTGTATTCATTGCATAAACACAGATGGGATTCAAAGTGGCCTGCAGAGCTTTATAGTGACTCTGGTTCAATAGGCCTAAATATTATAAGAGATATTTTCGTCAACTTCACAACTGTTCTGTTTTACAAGGTGGACATGTAGAGGGTTGGTGTGAGGGAAGAGGATGCAAGGGATAGAGTGAGATGGAGGCAGATGATCCACTGTGGCAACCCCAAAAGGGAGCAGCTGAAAGAAGAAGAAGAAGAAGAAGAAGAAGAAGAAGAAGAAGACAAGAAGTACAATTTATTAACATTTATTATAGTTCTAGGTCCATAAATTACAAAACTCATTTGATAGTAAAGGTTGCCGACCCATGGACTAGAGCATGGCTAAAATACTCCAGAGCAGGTGCATTTAAAATACTCCAGCAAAAAGTTTCCTGCAACCCAAATATTGTTTTTATGTCATTTTTATACCAGGATTATGTGTGTTCGCTTTGAAAACTTATTTTTAAGAAAAGTAAATGCTGTTCTGTTGTATCACATCACCAGCTTGTAAGATGAATTTGTTATTTTATATGTTATTAACTTTTCTGCTGTTAAATATCTATCTGTGCACAGATTGTATGTACCTCATAATTGTGTTATATGATAGTTTGGGTTAGATAATATTGTTAAACCATGGCCAGAAAAATCTCAAGGTTACTGCTCTGTTGCTGCAGTATAAGTGTATCATGAATATTCTGTCACACAGTGGTGCTATTTCCACAGCAAATCAACTCATACTTAAATGTCCCTGATGATCTTCTTTCGACTGCTGTCTTAAGGGGTCACCACATTGCACCCCATCCCTATTCTCTTCTATCACACCAACCCTAGTTATGTCCTCCTTCACAACATCCATCAACCTTCTCTGTGGTCTTCCTCTTTTCTTCCTGCCTGGCAGCTCCATCTTCAATATCTTTTGTCCAATATAGCCACTATCCCTCTTCTGCACACGTCCAAACCATCTCAGCCTTGTCTCTTTGAGTTTGTCTCCAAGCCACTCAACCTGAGCTGCCCATCTGATGATGGGTTTTCATGGCCAAGCAGATGCATGCAAACCGTTCATCACCAAGCACAATGCCAAGTGTCAAATGGAGTGATGTAAAGAACACCACCTCTGGACTTTGGAGCAGTGGAAACATGTTCTGTGGCATGACAGATCATGCTTTTCTATCTTGAAGACTGATATACAAGCCTGGGTTTGGCAAATGCCAGAGAATTTTACCAGCCTGACTGCATTGTGCAGTCCAGACAATCCAGTGTAAACCTGGGCCCCTTAGATCCAGTTAAGGAAAATCTGATTGCTTCATCTGACAAAGACATTTTGGATAGCCGGAGGGTCGCTGGCTCAAGACCTGCCCAGACCTGGACCCAGTGGCCATCCAAGACCTGCCAGTTCAAACCTTGCCCTGGATCCATATGTGTGGAGGTGGACCAGAGGCTGGAGAGATGTTGGCTCACCCCTCGAGCATTGCCGAGGTGACCTTGAGCAAGGCACCAAACCGCCTACATTGCTCCTTGGCACCTGTAATGGGCAGCCTTGCTCACTGATGTCTGTGTGTATGTGTGTGTATTCTATCGGTGGGAGTGTCGGAGATTTGAATTTCCCCAGCTGGGGATTAATAAAAGTTGTTTGTTTGATTGAAAATTCTATGCCTCCAACTTTGTGGGAACAGTTTGGAGATAGTCCTTTTTTGTTCCACCATGACTGTGCTCCAGTGCAGAAAGCAAGGTCCATAAAGGCAAAATTGGATGAGTTTGGTGTGGAAGAACTTGACTGGAGTGCACAAAGCCCTGACCTCAACCCCATCCAACAACTTTGGGATGAACTAGAACAGAGATTATCAGCCAAGCCCTCTCATCCAACATTCTGTCTGACCTCACAAATGCTCTTCTTTTTAACTGGGAAAAAATTCTCACAGACACAATTCAAAATCTTGTAGGAAGCCTTTCCAGAAGAATGGAAGCTGTTATAGCTGCAAAGAGGGGAACCAACTCCATATTAATGCCTATAGATAATGGAAAGTTATAAAAGCTCCTGTAGGTAGTTGATACTTTTGTCCACATAATGTACATAATGCTAGAGTGGTGATAGTCTCCTATTAAATATGAAAGAATTTTCAGATAATGAGGTCAGAATGTGTGCATGTAATCCCTGTGATCCAAAAGCTCAGAATTCAGACGTATTCAGACCCCTTTAAATTTTTCACTCATTGTGTCATTGCAGCCATTTGCCAAAATCAAAAAAGTTCATTTTATTTCTCATTAATGTACACTCAGCACCCCATCTTGACAGAAAAAAACAAAATGTAGAAATTTTTGCAAATTTATTAAAAAAGAAAAACTAAACCAGCCACAGGGGCCCACAAGCCAGTGTAGTCCTAGTGCCGGTCCCAAGCCCGGGTAAATGGTGAGGGTTGCGTCAGGAAGGGCATCCGGCGTAAAAACTTTGCCAAATCAAATATGCGGATTCATAACACGACTTCCATACCAGATCGGTCGCGGCCCGGGTTAACAACGACCGCCTCCAGTGCCGTTAGCCAACAGGGTGCCGGTGGAAACTATGCTACTGTTGGCCGAAGACCAAGGAGGGGGAGAGGGGGAAAGCATGTTAGGAGGCAGAGAGAGAGAAGGAAAGGTAGGAGGGTGGAGGTGAGAGTAGGGACTTTAAATGTACGGACTATGACTGGTAAAGGGAGAGAGCTGGCTGATATGATGGAGAG
This sequence comes from Etroplus canarensis, assembly GCA_015106775.1. NCBI lineage: Eukaryota > Metazoa > Chordata > Actinopteri > Cichliformes > Cichlidae > Etroplus > Etroplus canarensis. Next base: position 598 of record VUQH01055179.1, on the reverse strand, counting down.
AAGGAAGGTAGATATATTGTGTGTGCAAGAAACCAGGTGGAGGTTGAAGGAAGGCCAGGAACATCGGAGGTGGATTCAAACTGTTCCACTATGGCATAGGTAGGAAGAGAAATGGAGTAGGGATAATCTTGAAGGAAGAGTATGTGAAGAGTGTTCTGGAGGTGAAGAGAGTCTCGGATAGAATTATGAATTTGAAGCTGGAAACTGAAGGTGTGAGCTGAATGTTGTTAGTGCATAGGCCCCACAAGTTGGATGCAAGTTAGAAGAGAAAGAGGAATTCTGGAGTAAGATGGATGAAGTGAGAGAGAGTATTCCCAGGGGAGAGAGAGTGGTGATTGGAGCAGACTTCAATGGGCATGTAGGTGAAGGGAACAGAGGGGATGTGGAGGGACAGATGGTAGTGGATTTTGCAAAGAGGATGGAAATGGCTGTAGTGAACACGTATTTCAAGAAGAGGGAGGAACATAGAGTGACCTACAAGAGTGGAGGAAGGTGCACACAGGTGGACTATATCTTATACAGGAGGTGCAACCTGAAGGAGGTAGGAGACTGCAAGGTGGTGTCAGGGGAAAATGTAGCTAGGCAACATCGGATGGTG
>VUQH01055178.1:0-10427 GCA_015106775.1 Etroplus canarensis | reverse complement strand
GGATAAAAAGAGTATATATATATATATATATATATATATATATATATATATATATATACACACACACACACACACACATACATACACACACACACACACACACACACACACACACGTATTACTGTATCTTTAGAGCTCTGGGAGGTGTGAGGAGCCTGCTTTAGGACACTTAATTATGTTCTGGCAGTAGTTCAAATGTAATCACAGCTTCTCCCAGAGGATCGCATACTAGCCTGCATTCCTTAGACGGGTTACACCAACAGACAGTGGGGTGAAGCAGCAGAGAAAGCCAACATGGCACCAGTAAAACAATTAGCCACACACTACACTGTATGGCATAGAAAGATACACCTTTTACATGGATGTAATATGAGAAATACCACAGTTAAAGTGCCATGTTTTGTATGACCTGGTCTGGTGCAGCAAAAGCAGCTATGGAAAAAGCGTAGAGAGAGCGATTTGCTGCCTCAGTCTGTTGTGCGATGAATTATTATTTGTGTGAACTCAACACTGAGACCCAGCAAATGCATGCCAATTATTTCAATAAACTGTAACGTAGCTTTAAAGCTAACACAAACAAATTCCGTAGGCAAAGCAGGGTATATCATTTCACCAGCTGCTAGATGAAGATACATAACAGCACAGTAAAAGTAATATTTAGTCCACAAAGTGGAGAGTTCATTACTACACTTTCCTGACACCAGGATCACTATAAGCCTTTGGGTGGTGTCAAAAGTACACGTAATCATCACTCATTTGCATATAGTTCAGGCAGAGTCCATGCTTTCCTACTTCATGGAAATCTATATTTTCTCGTTATTTCTGGCCATTTGAAACAAACAACTGTTTTATGGGTCAGTAAACAAAATCTAAATTAATAAGAGAGATTAATATTTGTATCACTGTCCTAGAGATTTTAATGTGGGGCAAGGTCAACACCTCTCTGGAGGATGGCAACATGTTTTCCATGCAGTATATCTGCAACAGAGCAATACTGGCCCATACGTCACTCTGACTCTAAGAGCAAATTTCTTAGTAACAGCATCAATGTTTGTTCCTGATGCTCCGAAATTCTGTTTTACAAATCAACCAGCTCAGCTTCGTCTCAGACTTTAAAGAACGTGGATTTAACACTTCACTTTAATGAGCACAAAAGTGGGCTTTAAATTGGTGTTGTTTTGTTATGAAGTGAACAGATTAAAGCCCTGTATTAATGCACAGTAAATGCTAAATGCTACTGGTAGTCTAAACTGCTATGAGTGATCAGTAAAGATTAGAAAAGAGCTAAGTACATGCCAGCCTGTCTGTTAATTCATAATTAATACAGCATGAGTTACGAGTAGCTTTATATTTTTTATTAAAAATCCCAATCTTGAACAGCCTCTTTAAAGAAATATTTTTACATTTTAACATGAAAATACCGACTGCAAGAAAAAACTACTCATTAGTAGCTTATGGCCCCTGAGCACATCTGATCTCATTTGATATCGGAAGCTAAGTGAGGCTAGTTTGTACTTCAATGATAAACTCCCTAGGAATCCCAGGTGCAATAACCTTTTTGGGGTGGCTGTGGCTCAGGGGGAAGAGCGGGTCGCCTACCCACAAAAGGTTGGTGGTCTGATCCCTGGCTGAAGTGTCCATGGGCAAGAAACTGAACCCCAAATTGCACTGCATCCACTGGAGTCGGTGTTTGTGCGTGAGAGAACACACTAAAGGCCTAGAATAAAGGCATGAATCAATGTGAGCGTGAAGAGATGAGTCCAGCTAGTAGTAGAAAGCACTTTTGAGTGTTTCGTTCGAACAGAAAAGTGTGATTTAAGTACCAGTCTTTTCATTCAGGGTCCATTTCAGCCAGTTTGCTTCACCAATCAGTGGAAGTACCAAAAGAACCAGCAGCTACCCTTTCTACTGGCCCCACCAGCAGGGAACCCTGCACTGAGCCCTGAATAAAAACAGGGCTTTAAAAGTAATAAGTGATGATACAGTAGCTACATCCATCTTTTATTTACCATCTATCATACCTGCCAATACTTCTGTTTTTCAAGGTGTGTCTTGTATTTCAAGACCACCTATTTGCTGTTTCTCCTGGGAAACCCTAAAACCTAATTATGAAGTTTGTTTTTCCTAATGACACCCAACTCAGCACACTGTGTCATGAAAAATCACTTTACACATCAGCAATTGATTTAATACAAAGTGAAACTGAATGAGGAAGGTATGGTTTATGTTTTGTCTACATAAGAAGAGTCTAAAGACATCTGTGGCCAGTTAACCTCCACAAGCAGCAGATCCAACTACAAAAGCAGCAGGATTTCAGTTTAGAGACGTTACTTCCCAGCTCTGAACAAAGGACAAATGGGCCTGAAAAAAAGTGGTGGACAAACACTGAAGTCGATGTAAAACCACAGAATGAGTGACAGGAAATAAAATCTCCTGTCTCCTGATTGACACGAATGATTTCTGTGGTGCTGCAGCACCAACTGGCAGCAAAACCTGCATTCCTCTATCAGTTGAGTACTCCACTCTCTGTGTGCGCACAGACTACTCGTGTGTTACAAATAAACCAGCACACACACAAAGATGATTCGCTGAGGTGCAGCTTTTCGTGCAAGTGAGAGACACTTCCACACAGCGGACAGGACAACACAGAGACACACACACACACATCTCTGTTCTTACCTTGTCTACAGGTAGTGGTAACGGAGCCTGGATGACACTGAAAGAGGAGAAGAGAGGAGAAAACAGTTTGTCACCATAGAAACAGCAGGGAGAAAAGACACATGGAGTAACCACGGATACAGAAAAAAATTATTCTTTGAGGTCTTGCGACGTCCAGTTTTTCATCTTCTTCCTTAATAAAACCCTCATTTCAATACAACCGAGTCCCTGGAATAGGTGACGTCTATATTTCATACCTTTCTGACATTTCACTAGGTGTACGGTGTACATGACGCTTAAAAAAACAAACTGCTGGCAACAAAAGTAACTGTGTCCGCTAAACAATTAACTTTGCTACCCATGCTAGTTCTCCAGAGCGGATCAAAAGATGATATATTGTTGTTTCTTGGGTGCAAAGGTTATTTGTCTAATTGGAAAAAGAGTTAAAAGTATAATTAATTACAGAATACAATATATGTGAATAAATCCAGCAGCAACCCCCAGGGCTAATGTAGTGTAGTGGTTTACACACTGGCTTTACGAGCGAAAGATCCCTGGTTCAGTTTCAGGTGGGGACACAAGACCGTCTCACCATGGAGGGTTTAGTCAGGAAGGGGATCTGGCATTAAACCTCTGTCAGATTACCAATGCGGATTAATCCGCTGTGGGGAGAATACAAGGGAGCAGCCGAAAGGTACGTGAAAGCCAGAAACTGCAGTTCTCTTCATGGCCACTTAAGGCTGATTCCAAAAGTGAGTCAACTCATACAGACTTGCATGTTACATCATGTCATTCTTTTGGTCATTACACATGCCCATGGGTTAGGGTAGGAACACCGATCAACCAGTAAATTGAGAGCTTCGCTTGTACACTCCTTACCATAAACAACAGGTACACCAATCCAATCAGTTATAAAAAAAAATACACCAACATGTATCAGCTTGGATCTTCTTTAGGATGTAGAGACACAAAGAAAAACTTAGCAATTAAAAATGCTACCTTGGGTCCCTGAACCTGGATTTTGTATGGATTTTTTGGGTCATAATCCATATCTTTCCCTTCCAGGAGCAGCAGTGGTTTAAGGGACATTAGTAACACTCTTGTTACTTCTTTCTTTTGAAGATTATGGGCGCGTCCAGCAAGTGCTGCAGTTTTGGTAAGTGAAATTTTGGTATTTTATTAGCACTAAAAATAAATATGGTCACTTCTGGCTTAAAGAAACAACTTGGTGGAGGTCAAAATGTCAACAATAAGGCTTCAAACTGTGAAGTTCACAAACCAATGTGCCTGTATCTTTTTTTGATAAATAGTATAATTACTATCATCATTGTACAATACCAGTTCACTGCTGGTTTACACAGCCGCCCAGCACAGCCTCTACAGCTCCACTCCACTCACGTTAATGATGCTGCAAATGAGTGCGATGGACAGTGGGACAGATGACATCTCACAAATTCAGTCAATCCCAGCAGTGTTTTGATACAGAAAAAGACCTTAGTGGCAAATAATCTTTACATCTTTGTCTTTGTTGGCTTGTTCACAATTTTCAACGACAATAAAACCCACATTATTACTAAACAGCTGATGAGTTACCCTTTTTAATCAAACTGCAGTAAGCTTACTGAGCTCAGCTGAACTTTACACCGGTTAGCGAATGCATTCTGGTGACAATTTAATGCAGTACGCTAGACAGGATCTGGGAACTGGGGTAGGGGGCTAAAATCACCGTCTAAATTCCTAAATACCTTGACATATTTCACTAAAACCCAAGCTCATGAGTCAACAAACTCATTAATATGCCGAGTTTTCCTTGTGTTAATTCAAAGTGGCAGGTAAAGCAGGTAAAGGGACTAATTTAATTCACACAGTCAGTATAAGCTTCACATGGAGTCTGAAAACACTGAAACACTTTTTTTTTCTTTTAATTTTTGAACAGGATAACAGGATAAACCCTTTGGTGAGCTCACAGAGAAACCACCGACTGAACACCAGCAGATAAACACTGCAGTGGCTGCTGAGTGTGCTGAATCAGTGTGTTGGGGTTGTTGAAGTGCTCATGAATCACAGTCAATGATTAAGCCTGACAGGGTTTGCTTTAAGTACAGTGAAAGTTAGAGATGCGTACGACGGTTCACTCGCACAGAACAGCCTCGGGCCAACTTCACAAATATCCAGTTATATAATGTTTTCTCTTAAACTTTGTGTCAAATATACAGCTATGGACCTAGAATACGTCAGTCAATGCATTCAAACCTCTGAGATAAAAGCTGTGCTCACTGTATGAGTTCAGTGAGGGGCAAAGTGCAGATTATGTGACCAAAACGCAGTGGCAGAAAAACAAAGATCACCCAGTCTTCTGGACATTATCTTCAGTCAGAAATCGATGCTTCTCAAACTTTTTTTTAAAGTTATATACAAGACTAAAATGTGGCAATCAGCATGTTGATAGTTCACATATTAACTGAAGTGATCTAACAGTTTTCCTTATTCTCTGTCGTGTGTATCCTGTTCAAATAGGGGGTTCACGTATTAAACACGACCCAAGTTTCGGGATTTTGGATGTGCAACCTAGATGTCCCTGTCGTGCACGGGTTTACACTTTTGCCTTACAAGCGCAAGGTCCCTGGTTTGACTCCAGGTCGAGACACAAGCCCCTCTCACCATGAAGGTTGTGTCACGAAGGGCATGCGGCGTAAAACCTACGCCAAATTGCCGCCGTGGATTAATCCACTGTGGCGACCCCTTAGGGAGAAACAAGGGTACATTTTAACCTACACAGACATGCTTTCACGCCGTCTCCAAAAAGCTAACAGTGCGTTACCTGATGGTGATGGCGTTATGTGTAGGTAGAATTCTGACTGGCTGAAAAGCACGCTTGAACAAAAAGGTAAAAAAAAGTAGCATGAGAAGCACAGACAGTTATTGCAGTATTTATCCATGTAAAACTTAGTATCACCTCTTTTCAAATCAATTCTTTGGCTATCATGCCGTCTCCACAGCAGGTGTTCAGCTAAAGCACGGGTCCCCAACCCCCGGTCCGCGGACCATTTGGAACCGGTCCGCAAAGAAAAAATGTCGTGGCTAAAATGATATTTTTCTTTCTTCTTACGGATCTTATTTTGAAAAACGACCGTTTGCACCCTCACCTCACTAACCGCGCTTGACTCTGGAACGTCTGGAATGAGCTTTTCGGGAAGGAACGAGCAAATGATGGGACAGCAGATACACGCAACCGGTCCGCGGTAAAAAAAACAAAAAGGTTGGGGACCACTGAGCTAAAGGAATAACAGCAATGCAAACACAAACTTGACAGCCAGTAAACTGGCTGCTTCACATGTTTCACATGCCCTCGGTGACATTTTACAGCTAAAAACATGTTCAGAGTGATATCCAAAGCTCTGGCTGGAACCAGTGCACGACCATACAGTCCCTTCAGGTACACAGCTGGCACAGAAGCCCCACCTACCTCGTCCTCAAGCCAACTGTTAGTGAGGGGCAGCCATTCAGAAGGAAACAAGAATGAGGCTAAAACAGCTTATTTCACACACAGAATGAAGAGAGGGGCTGTGCTAAGGCCCAGTATAAGACAAACAATCATTATTTTGAACTGAAATGATGCAAAGCTACTCTAGTGAAGTCCAAGAACAAAAATATGGAGCTGGAAATGATTACAAATGGTCTTCTTTAAAGACAGAGGTAGGAGAAGGTAGAAGATCTCATTCTGCTGGTAATTAGATTGAGGGCTTCAGATACATTTTACTCCATTTTGTTTAAATCCTAAAACATTGTGCATAAAAGTCATTCCTATTCTTTCTTGCTCGCAAAAAACAAGCAGTTTAGCCAGAGTTCTCAGTCTATCCTGGTAACACCTCTAGGCAGTTAGTTTCAATCCTAGAGAGAGCCATAACATTAATTTTCATTGTAACCAGATCATTAAAAACTGTGTCTATATGAACCACTCAGACTGAGGAAGGTTAGACATTAAAATGTTTAGTAAATTTGACCCAAAATAAGGTTTTAAAAGCTTTTTTCTTCATAAATGTGCAAAAAGTTGCACAAAACTGTCTGCTCAAACCAGCGTGCTGACATATTCAACATTTCAGGCTCCTCCCATCACAGCAACTGAACAAATAATGTGCCAAATCATGTTATGGATACCTCAAGAGAAAGAAAAACAGATAAATAAGCATAAGCTACAACAAGTCGGCGACTTGCCAGATGGCCTTGTCACTCGAATAATGTACCCAGTTTAGCTTTAACAAAAGTAAACTGTGGGATTTGTATTATAAAGTTATGTATGAAATGGCAGAAAAGAGGTGAAGATGCAATTTCCCCTCAGGGATTAATTAAGTACTCTGATTCTGATCTATCAATTTTGAAAATCACAAATCAATGCAATGCAAAATCAAGAATTAATGAATGAAAAAAAACTGCAGGTATGACAGCAACTGACCAGAGCAGAAAGACAAACCAAAACCACAGTGTAAAAACAAATTGGCCACCTTCAGTTACCACCCAGCAGTAATATGCCCTCTATCATTTGGTGTTGTATTTACCCAAAGTACTGTAATCGCAGAGCACAGCAAAGTCACACAGGTTTGTTTAAGAGAGAGCAGAGAGTTTACTCAGAAACAGTCAGAGTTCAGGAATGAGGGTAAACTCAACTCTCAGCAAAACATAACTCGACCCTGTTAATGTGTCACTAAAAACCGACAGCAGAGAAGCAGCAAGAAGTGGTATCTTCACAATAAGCCGATTAATGCAGTACATTTCCCAAGCTGTCAAAGTTCAACAATTACCTTAGTTTCATCTTTCAGTACGACAAAATGTACGCATTAAAAAAGTAAACAGTCATCATATCAATCGTTTAGCCCTTAATTATCAGTAAGGGTATAAGTCATACACTCAGGTCTTCACTTGCACAGGCAGTCCCTCAGATTCAGTGATGCAAGCACATTGTGTGAAAAACCATTTTGAGAGAAGCTACAAACTTCAATGGTACCCATTACCCTCATTTCCAGCTCCTCGGTTTTATTCTTGAACTATACTAGAGTAGCTCTGCATGATTATCAGTTCAAAACAATTCCTATCCTCTTCTTAGTCTCTGTATGGTACAACAAGTTTGACTTCCACTCTGGCTTTAAGGCAACTTCCTTCTGATTGGTTGCGCCTCACAAACCAAACTGAGAAGGCCATATTAGGGATACCCACTCTTAACTACATTATACAGAGCCAACATTTAAAAAATAAAATCTGAAGCCTATGTTTTTGGTTCTCGAGGATTATTTGATTATTTGACAGTATCTGAACGGAAGGTCGCCGTGAAAGACGACTTTTAAGCAGCACAACACTCTATGGGTTTACAAGCAGTCGGAATGACCTAGTTGTAATCAATTTGTATTATCATGTTTCATTAAGAGGACAGAGTTCAAACTAACCTAATTATGATAACATTTTTAATCAAAACAACATGTGTACTCAAATTAAAAACCAGCCATTTTATTCATCTAAAAGTGCTGAAAGCTAGACAAAATAAATGGCTGGTCTGAGAAGAGCACTTTCATTAACCAGTTTTTTTTTTTTTTACTCGAGGCCAAACTGCAGCTCAGACAAATGAATAAAAGCACTTTAAAGGGTTAAGCCAATGATCTAAAAGGACTTTTGTACATTTTGGATCAACAGACCAGGTTTTCTGCAGAGATTAGAGCCAACAGCTTCCACAGAGGCACATCATCCATCACAGTAAACACCCAGGACTTTGTGTTGAGTTAAGCGTTTTCATATGAGAGCTCTACCAAACGCTGATCACCTGAAACGCAGCAAGAAAGGAACTGGAAAAGTAGTCCTCCTAAACATGCCATGTACTGTTAGAAACTTGTCTGGCTACGAAACTTTTAATGCAGCATAGAACCTAAAAGATACCGGCTGTAATTTTAAAAAGTGTAGGAGAAATTAACTTTATGTGGTTTGCATTTAAATTAGAGTTTAATTGATCTTTCTTCCAAGTTGAAATTTGACAAAAATTTTACTGAACACTAGCAATTAAACACTTAACCTGTAAAACTTTACTCAAGGCATTGGGACTTTCCAAGAACTCTTGCCCTGAAGGTTTTCTTCACCCTGTTCTTTCTGCTATATTCAGTTACTCACAGCAATGTGTTATGCTTTCAGCAGTAGTTCTTAACAGCATGACTCCTCACACTAATAATTAGTTTTCTGGCATTACGTGAAATAGAAAGGCAGCTTTTGCACAGCTTTCTGACAGTCCATACCCCTCACAAGTCATGGATTAATGACTTCAAATACAAACGTCTCATGGACAGTCAAGACATTCAGCCTATTTTTTTTTTGTGGCTATTTTCAAGTCAATTGTGACTCTTTGACAAAGAAAAATCTTCTTTCAGCTGCTCCCTTGAGGGTTCACCACAGCAGATCATCTGCCTCCATCTCACCCTATCCCTGCATCCTCTTCCCTCACACCCTCTGCATGTCCTCCTTCACTACATCCATGAATCTTCTCTGTGGTCTTCCTCTTTTCCTCCTGCCTGGCAGCTCCATCTTCAACGTCCTTTGTCCAATATATCCACTATCCCTCCCCTGAACATGTCCAAACCATCTCAACCTTGCCTCTCTGACTTTCTCTCCAAACAGCTTAACTTGAGCTGTCCCTCTGATGTACTCATTTTTTAAATCCTGCCCAGGATTCTGATTCCAAACCATACATCATAACACGTCTCACTAAACATCTTGTAAACCTTCCTTTTCGCGTGTGCTGCTTTCTGTCACAAAGCACCCCTGACACTCATCTCCACCCACTTCTTCACCTCTCTTGTGCACCCTTTATCATTTTGAATGGGTGAACCAGGCATTTAAACTCATCCCCCTTCACTACCTCTACTGCTTGCACCATTCCACCTGCCTCCCTCTCATTCACACATGTATTCTTTCTTGCTGTATTCTTTCAAGTCTGCCCACACAGACACAAAGTGCAGAGCAGGGCCACCAAGAAAAATCAGTCATCCACATCAGATGTAGCTGAGAGTGTTTTGCATGCAGTCCGGCAGAGACTGATGATGGGAAAGCCTGGCAGTAGTTTCCATCTGCAGCATGCTCACATTTTCTTTTTAACTCCTGAACAGGTTTTACAGTCACACTACATCTCAGACCTGCCCTGGAGGATATATGAAGCTGCTGGAGAACATTTCAGTTTGTCACGCACAGGCTCTACATGCTTATGTGGCACTTAGTAAAATATGTCTGCAGTGCTGTTTCTTAAACAATATCTTTTTGTTCTTGTTGCATATGTATTAGTAATTTTTGCCATTTTTTTACACTTCACACAGAGTTCTTCCCCAGTTTGAGCTGATTGTATTTAGACAATATTCTAACGCTTTTGTTTCTCCAAGAAGAAAAAAAGGCAATTTATAGAGACATTTTTTAAAGACTTCACCGAACAGTAGGTGGATCCATCAAGTAATCAACAGTCAGCAATGTAACTGTCACCAAATCTGAAAATGTACAATTAGTTAAGAATTTATGATACACATTTTCAGGCTCACAAAATGGGAAGATATAGAGATGGGAGGAGGGATTATCTGTGTAGCATAACTTACTCCTGTCCTCTGGAGAAATATTCAAGTGACTGCAGTTCTGGGATGTGTTAGGGACGGACAAGATTCTGAATACAGGGAACTAACTGGTGGATCGCTTTGTGGCAAGGTGTGAGATCACTTGATGTTGAATGTGAACAAGACAAAGGAGAGGACTGT
>VUQH01055177.1:11499-26062 GCA_015106775.1 Etroplus canarensis | reverse complement strand
CTCCCAAAGGCGCAGAAACGCTGGGAAGTGTTCAGGAATGATAAAGACAGTGAAAGGAGGCTTTCAAGAATATGTGGAGAGGTTGCAGATTTACTCTTGTCTGCGCCCTAGTGGACGCTAGGTTTTTACAGGTCATGTTCATAAAGCCAATGGTCCTGTTGGTTAATGCCTACATTCATAAGGTGTGATTGGGGTTTTCTTATCACCATTATGCTAGCATCAGTTATATGGTCAATGTTTTGGCATGTGTTCACATTTGTTTATACCTTCTATGGCTGTGGTTACTACTGACCATGTAGTCATAATACTCTGGAACTCAAACAGTTTCACTTGGTGGTTAACAAGATTATTTGTCCTTGTTTGCAAACTTCCTTGACTTCTCAGTGAATTTTAACTCTCATTAGTTTGTGCTATACAGCCAACCAATGACAAGAAAATGTGTCAGTCTCATCCTGTAATTCATACGTTTCAAGAATTTTGAATTGTGCTGGCTCATGGGCCCGATGAGCTACTGTGTTATTGACATCCTGGTATACCTACCAAGTAGTGAGCAAAGCTCAAATCCACGTAAAGGCATAGAAATAAAATGAATTTGAAATAAATTTGCAAAAATTTCTACATTTCTGGTTTTTTTCTGTCAAGATGGGGTGCTGAGTGTACATTAATGAGAAATAAAATGAACTTTTTTGATTTTGGCAAATGGCTGCAATGACAAAAAGAGTGAAAAATTTAAAGGGGTCTGAATACTTTCCATACCCACTGTATACTGTGACATAGTTTCTAATCCTTCCAGACATAAACATTCAAATATATTTTCCGGTAAGATTAATCATAATATGAAAAGATGCACCAGTTATGAAATTCTGGGCCGATAGCAGATACAGGTTACAGTATTTTTTTATAGTTCAGTTTGACCTTGGTGTTTTTATTGTCATTTTAGACTTACGTATCTGATAAACACTGGCCGCTGACATCTGTAAATGTCATCTTATTTGCCATTATGAGTCAAATAAATGTATATTGTTCCATGCCATTGTTTGGCAGACATATTGATCCACATATATAAATATAGTGTGTAAATCTTAAGCCTTTTAAGGGAATCAACAGTATTCAAATAAAGTTGAGCAGAAGAAAAATATTTGCTATTAAAAAGGCTGTAACAGACTGGTTTTGAGTCACCTGATTCTTTATTTCCAGGTCTGTTTTATAGTGAGGGAGGAAGTAAAGTTCGTAAACACTATGCCAGAGGGGCAGAGCAGCATTTTTTATTAACGATTTCTTTCTGTACATATTCTCTTTGTCACTCTGTATTTGCCATCTACACACAGGTGTCTCGTCATGAGCGCAGAATCTCTCAGATTGAGCAACTTAACCAGATGCCCCTTTATCCGACGGAAAAGATAATCTGGGATGAGAACATTGTGCCTACAGAGTACTACTCAGGAGAAGGTGTGTGTATTATAAATTAATGGGTGAATTGTCATTAAGTTCACATGTCTGTTTGTGTGTGGATTTGAAATGAAGTAGAGCTTCATTTCAAATCCACTTCATTTCAATACTAATTTTTCTAACTGTGCTTCATACTTCATGATAAGGAATACCACAAGGTCTCTCAATCTTTTACATCTAGACATGTAATAGTCTATATAACATTGTGAATTTTATTTGACTTTTTTGTGTATGTGCTTTGTCTTTTCAGGCTGTCTGGCTCTACCAAAGTTGAATCTCCAGTTCCTGACCCTCCATGACTACCTGTTGAGAAACTTTAACCTTTTTCGACTAGAGTCCACCTATGAGATCAGACAGGACATAGAAGATGTGATTTGGCGTATGAAACCTTGGTGAGATGTCCTTGCCTTTGTTGATCCTCAGTGCGTCATTGTTTTCTTGGTTAAACTGTGATAATGCCATTAAACGATTTGTAGAAACATGTGGTTTGAAGTAGGATTGTTGGACATACGTACATTGATTAGCGTCAGTGTTTCTTTTATTGGAGAAGTAAAGCAAATCTTTACCATTAACTAATGTACAGCACACTTTGTGTTTTTACTTTAATAAACAAAGATTTATATCCTCTGTCTACCTCTCACATGGTGGCACAGCACATTGGTTATAATTTATTTAAAGACAATGGCATTTGCTACGCCACATTTTAAAACTCATTGCTTAACATAATAAGTGCTCTCATTATGTCAAGTGATGTAGCAACTTGCTTGTTGTTCCTGCAAAAGTAAATAAGTAAGCAGTAGTGCCATGTGCTGCCCTAAATCCAACTGATTTTCATTCTTGACAACAGCCCACAGCCCTTGTCTTAACTTCTTGTGTCTGTCTTTCTAACAGGCAGTCAGAGTATGGTGGAGTGGTATTTGGTGGCTGGGCTAGGATGGCTCAGACAATCACCTCATTTTCTATAGTAGAGGTTGCCAAGCCCAACATCGGAGAGAGCTGGCCTGCTCGTGTTCGAGCTGATGTCACTATTAACCTCAATGTACAAGATCATATAAAGCAAGAGTGGGAAGGTAAAAGTAACTGACCACTATAACTTCAAACAAACAAATTACAAATCCACCCTCTTAAATCTTGAGACTCTGGTGGATTATCAGCATCCCATTCCATATAATCTTGCTACACCTTTAGTTTTTCCTCTGTATTCATCTGAACTACTGTATTCCATCCTTCCAGACCTTGACTCATGACCCCTTTTTCTGCATTTAATACAGAGCGTCTTTGTTTTAGCTCCTGGTCATTTTTCTTCCTATCTTTCTGTTTGGTCGATGAGGCAGCTATAGATAATGTCAACAGGAGCTTGACAGACTTGATTCACTAGGAACATAAAAAGCACACCGTGATGCCTCTGACTGGCTGTCTGCTATAGCTTTCCAGAGAAATATGCCAGTTTAATGTTCAAAAGCAAATGTATGCAAGTGACACATTTGATTGATCACTATACAGAATGAATGCTGCAGAAAAAATAAGCTATTATTAGGTTTTTGTTGTTTTTTTAAGTTGATTATCCACTGGATTAAAAAAAATCGCATACTGACATCCTCAATCTCTCTACTGCTACTCATGTGTTTTGGTAATTCAGTGCATATGAGCAATTACTTCCATTCTTTACTTCTAATAGCTCTTTCCCTAGAGTTTCATGTTTTAATGTTCATGCAAATGTTGACAAAGTGTTTCATCTTTTTTCCCACACTACTACACTCTCCCATCTATATTTCTCTAAGTTATTTCCTTTCTTTTTCCTTTTTTAGTGTATCCGCAATAAACATTTTTTCTCTGCAGGTTTGCGGAAACATGATGTTTGCTTTCTGATCACGGTACGCCCAAACCTGCTCTACGGAACACGTTTTGACCGGCGCCAGTCATTTCTGGAGCAGACTGGCCTTGTGTACGTGAGAGGATGTGAGGTGCAGGGCATGCTGGATGACAAGGGGCGTGTCATTGAGGAAGGTAAGCTCATATGTGCTTCTGCCTGCATACGTGCCCCATACACACAATTGAAACCTGACATCCATCCTCCTATCAGACATGTGCACAATTAGCCCTAGCAGCTAATCCTCAGGAGAGGGTCAGATTGGTGTTGTCATGCTGACTGTCACAGTGAGACCTGTTTTTTTCACATTAAGACTCCATTAACCTGTGGTCAACAGTAACACCTGAGAGTTACTGACCCTGCCCTTTGTTCTATTCATCAGATATAACTGAAGGGCTTGCTCTGTTTTATAAGAGATGGCTGAATCAACTTAACCTGCAGAATTAAGTAATGCAACAGAAGCTACACTTACCTTAGAAACAAAGTATTGCCAATAACAGCAGATTCTTGCATTGAAAAAATGTATTTCTAGTGTTCTTGGCTGATCTTACTGTTATTTTTCCTGCACAACCATCTCTAAGGTTTACAGAAAATGGTCTGAAAAAGAGAAAATATCCAATGAGTCGTTGATACCAGAGGTTAGAGGACAAGGTTTACAAAAGAACATCTCTGAATGCGCAAAACGTCAAACCTTGAAGCAGATAGGCTACAGTAGCAGAAGATCACACTGGGTGTCAGCTAGGAACAGGACACTGAGGCTACAGTTCACATGGGCTCACCAAAATTGGACAATGGTAGAAAAATGTAGGAAAAATGTTGGCTGGTCTGATTAGTCTTGAATTCCAGTGCAGCATTTGGATGGAAGGGTCAGAACTTGG
Source organism: Etroplus canarensis (assembly GCA_015106775.1). NCBI lineage: Eukaryota > Metazoa > Chordata > Actinopteri > Cichliformes > Cichlidae > Etroplus > Etroplus canarensis. Next base: position 21,865 of record VUQH01055177.1, on the reverse strand, counting down.
AGTAAACATGAAAGCATGGCTCCATCCTGCCTTTTATCAACAGTTCAAGCTGGTGGTGTAATGATGTAGGGGGCTATTTTCTTGGCACAATTGGGGCCCCTTGGTACCAATGAGCATTGTTCAGATGTCACAGCATACATGAGTATTGTTGCTGACCATGTCTATCCCTTTATAACCACAGTGTTCCATCTTATGGTGGCTGCTTCCAGATAGTGCATCATGTCAGAAAGCTCAGATCATCTCCAACTGATTTCTTGAACAATGAGTTCACTTTACTCAAATAGCCTCCACAGTCACCAGATCTTAATCTAACAGAGGACCTTTGGGATGTGGTTTAACGGGAAATTTGTGTCATGGATCTGCAGCTTACAAATCTGCAGCAGCTGTATGTTACTATCATATCAGTATGGACCAAGATCTATATTCAACAAGGTGCACACACGCACATAAACAATGCCCAAAGCACCAAATCATTCTTGGTTGGTTCACTCTAAGTTAGCCTGCAAGTATGTCAGTACATGTGTCCATGTGCTGAAGCATTCTTTTTTTTATCCTCTCATCTGTTAGGTTTAAATATGCAGAGGGGAAGGGCTTTCTAAATAGACATGCTGGGGAACATGTCCTGCCAATGTCAGTTTAGTTAAACTCTGAGCTCTTCAACAGGGATAAGTGGTACTTCAGGTAGCTGGGTGGAGAGGGGATGTCACGTAAATCTCTGAGCACTTGCTGAATGTATGGGGACACACAAGACATGTATTTTTTGGACACTCATAACTGACTGACGTACCATCTTATAAAAACTGTATTGCTTAAATATAAAATATTTATATGAATTATGGTGTTTTGAATGTAATTATGATAAATGACTTCAACAATACATGTCCCTTTAAATCAAGTATTGATTTAATCCCACCTTTTAATAACTGACAACTTAATACAAAGACGCATACCTGTCATAAGGTCCAACTGTTCACATTGTGATTGCATAGTGTTGAGGGTGTAGCTTTCACTCTTGAGCCATCACCACTCTTAATTTAGTAAGGTGGATTTTATTGATCCTCACATAACTGTACACATTCTCACATGGACACACATGTCAGAAACAGACAGGATTGGTTGCACTATCCTGCTTTGCACCCTGCAGCTCCACACACAACGTATTTAGAAATCTGTGATAGATGTGCTTGCAGCACCACACAGGCTCCCTACAGAAATAAGCCTAAAGCCCATGAGTAGTCAGTCAAGTGTCACCTTGTAATTCCTCTTGCTGAGGAGGCATAGAAAGTCTTAGGTCATTTTAACAATTATTTTAATGTGGGAATACAAGTGAAATCATGGTTCTCTATTAGCCAGTTTAGGCTCACTTAATGGTGACCTTTGTCCTTTCCTCAGTTCCCTTTTTACTTCCCCAACCTATGTTTAGGATTTTCTTTAGACTGTAAAATTTTATAACGGTGTTTTAAAAAATTCTATACAACTCCATCTTAAGGTTATTATTTCATTGCTGTAATAAGTGATCCTCTTGCAACTCTGGTCTAGGTCCGGAACCAAAGCCCAAGTTGCGCGGAGATGTCAGAACATTCCGTGTATGGCTAGACCCAAACCAGTACCAGCAGGACATGACGAGCAGTATTCAGAGTGGCACTGAAGACCCATATGAGACTTTCAACATCATCATGAGACGCAAACCCAAGGAGAATAATTTCAAGGTTTGGATTGTTTTATCTTCAGACCTTGAGCGCTGCTTCTACAAACATTCACCCCAAGTGATGTATAATGCATATTGTACTCCTGTGAGTATTATGGAACTCAGGCTGGACCAGGGCAACTCTGAGACTGATGCTCACTCAAGGCTCTTTCAGTGATCCACTTGTCTCCCTTTTAAAGGCTTTATGGCAACACACTCACATTGTTTTATAGTGTTATATTGGTTACTGTGGTATGCAGTCAGTGTAACATGCAGTTGTACTTAAAAAGTTAATAAAATTTAAACCTTTACCTAAGTTTTGATTTTAAGACCTATTGCATAAATTTTACGTAATGGAATTCAGGTCATGATAAAGTTAACTGTGTGAACCTTTTTAAAAAATATAATTTACTTGTAGCTTTGCTCCATTTTGTTTAACATTTTTTGATTAACTGGCATAAACAAAACTCTTTTTTTTCCACATCGCTTTGTTTGAGAGCTTCTTGTCACAGCGTTGTCAAATCTGCTATTACTAATTCTGCACATCCATTTCTGTCTTTCACAGCCACAGCAATTACAGATGTTTTTGAAGTGTCCTTTTTTATGAATTTGAAAAGCATAGCAACTAATAGGTATTCAGGCAACATTCCTCTCCATCTCTGATGCATGACAGACATAAAAGCAAACACACTTCCCCGTTTGATGCACAGAGTATTAGACAGTTTGCGGCTCATTAAAATATAATTGACAGACTTATAAATTATCTGCTGTCCCATCAGCCTACCACGAGCTATTCTTACCCAGCTGAACTGTCTTTTGGGGGATGGATGTCTGTTTTGTGCTCCATCTCTCTCAGTTAGATTTTCTCCTTCATTTTTTTTTAAGTTTTGCAATTTATCAGTTTCATGTCTGTAACATGAGGGAAAGAGGTTGACCACAGTGAAGAATGATGGCTTTAGTGAAGGAGGACATGCAAAGTGTGAGATGGAGGCAGATGATCTATTGCGGCAACCCCTAACAGGAGCAACTGAAAGAAGATATCCTTAACGTGTTTGTATCCTCCATACTGAAGGGGCTTACACCTTTGCTGTGTTTTGAAATCAGAAGGAGACTCAAGCCCAACTTAGGGGGTCACAAACCAGTGTACTCCTAGTGCTAGTCCCAAGTCTGGATAAATGGGAGGGTTGTGTCAGGGAGGGGACCCGGTGCAAAACCTGTGCTAAATCACATATGAGGATTCGTTCACTGTGGCAACCCCTTGCTAATAAAGGGAAAAGCCAAAAGTACCTGTCATATACGTGACGTATTTCATTTCTCTGTGTTTCAGGCAGTGCTAGAGACCATAAGAAACCTTATGAACACAGAATGTGTGGTCCCGGACTGGCTTCATGACATCATCCTGGGTTATGGTGACCCAGGCAGTGCACACTATTCCAAAATGCCCAATCAAATCTCCACCTTGGACTTTAATGACACCTTTTTGTCACTGGACCACTTGCGGTCATCTTTCCCTGGTTACACTGTTAAGGTCATTGAAGAGAACTCCAAACTCCAAGTTCCCCCTTTCAGGTGAAATGAAAAAGAAAATTGTTTTATTTATGTTAATTTACCGTAATCAAAGTCAAGATGTATAACCTTTTTTATTTACATGTTGTAATAATGCTGATATGATATATATATTGTATATTATATTGTTATTATATTGATGTTTTTCTTTCTTTTGCTTTACCAGAATCACGTTTCCAGTCTCAAGCAAAACAGACAAAGGAAAGAAGAGAAAGGCTGATAAGGAAAATGAGGATAAAGAGGAAGACATGACCTTGATTGTTGAACCCTATGTCACCCCCAACCGTGGGCCATATCCCTACAACCAGCCTAAACGGTGAGAGATCGAGACTTAGACCTTTCCATACATCATTTAATGAGTTGAATGGTTAAATAGTTGTACAAGATGCATTATGGTCAAACACTTTTGGTCACTGCACTGATCTCTAGTTTAAGATTATTACACCTTCTATCTACATTATTTAGCACAATAATAAATAATTCTTCAGTTCCAGGCCCAAGTGTGTTTATAGTGTGGCATGCATTTAGTCCTCAACCTTTTATTCAAAAGAATCTTTAAAATATAAATGGTGTGGATGTGAAAGACTCTGAGCTGTGCTTGTTGCAGGCAACCTACACTCAGCTATTGAACTATTCTGATTTGTTTGTCTCTGATTATCTCCATGGTGTCTGATGTGTTTGGAATGTAATGTTGTGGTGTTGTTTTGGTTGTTGTTATGCCTACATTTACAGTTTGAAAGAAAGGTAAATGGAAGAGGCTTTAATATTACTGCAGTAATTGGAACACTCTAAAACAATTGTTCTGCATTAAAAGCTGACATTATCCTGTGCTGTTTGAACATTTTCAGTTTGCACTTTGCTGTTTAAACCTTAATAACAACAGTATGTCTGCGGTGTCACCCCTGACTAAGCAATCTTTCAACATGGTCTCCAAAAGCATCTCAACAACACTTGCAATATAAAGCATCTACTAGAAAATCAAAGGAAATCATTTGAATATAAATGTTTTTATGCTTCCAAGGCTGTTCAGTATCAAATTACTCCATTTATAAATTTGAGGTATGTACATTTCTTACAGGAATACAATTCAGTTCACTCCAACTCAGATCGAAGCCATTCGAGCTGGGATGCAGCCAGGACTCACCATGGTAAGGGTTTAGTGTTTCATTTTGGATTTTAGAAGTTGTTCACTGTTTTAAGATATAATCAAAGCTATCCAGAAATAAAAACATTTTAATATCTATTTCACAAGCAAACGCACCCACTGAAATGCTCCGTCTGCTTTTCGTATTGGTGATAATATAGTCAACAAGAGTTAACATAAGATTATAGCCACCAGTTGACATGCACAACCTCAACAATTGCACCCCAACCTGATATTTTTAATGTCAAAGGTAGTTTATCAATCACACTGTTGTGACAAAAGTGCCGCTCTGTTATGGTGACTGGAAACTGGCAGTGGGATCTGAGTTATTTACTGTGCAGCTAGCTGAGGTAAATATGGCAAGAAGGCTATCAGCAGAGTCATAAAACATCTCTGCATGCCTTCCTCCGCCACTTACTTCACCCCTTCTAACCTTCCTTCTTGGCATATGTCACAGTCATTAGCAGCCATAACAAGCACACCCTTCCTCCTGGTCTGCCTAGCTTTCAAGTCAAGAAACCAAGGAGCTGATTATGTACTGATTTATGCATGAATATGTAATTGTGCTTACTAATTTTAGCAGAGATTACTCACCTGAGAGACCCACACTAAGACCAGCCTGTTTCATGAATATTTATTTAGTAAATTTAATGTGCTGTTCCCCCTTGTTAAGTAAATATGAAGCTTATTATCATGGTAGCTTGTGTACCAGGAGAAGCTTTTCATGCCTCCTATATTTCTCTGTAGCTTTCTTCTTTGTTTCGGTAGCTCTCTGCCCTGCCTGTATATGCAGTCAAAGCGACAGTCTTGGCATACCAGACAACCCCACATTGCAATGTGCCCATGTGACATATGACATACCAGTGGTCTAGCTCTACCAAGCAACCTAACTTCCACTTACCTATGTTTTTATTTCCTGTTTTTAAAATGTTTCATTTCTTTTGACATAATCCTTTCTTTACTTTCTGCCTCCAGGTTGTGGGACCACCGGGTACTGGAAAGACCGATGTTGCTGTCCAGATTATCTCAAACCTGTACCATAACTTTCCTGAGCAGAGGACCCTCATAGTCACACACTCAAACCAGGTCAAGACTCCCTACCCCACATACACAAGGCACCTCTACAAACAAGTCTTATCTCTGAAAAGTTCCCCTAATACCCTGGTCAGCTAAGAGTAAAGCTGTCAAGAGTATTTACAGCTTGTGCTCTGAACTGCCCGTTAATCAGGCAAGAGTCATATTCAAACCATGGAGGAGAAATTAAAATCTAAGCTCCCCTGTGCCCTGGTCTCCCCCCTCGGTATTTAATCATAAAGTAATCTGCTGTTCCTTTAAACCAGTGGAAGCATGCCAGAAAAACCTTAACCATCAGAAGCATAGCTTGATGATAATTATTCTCCTGCAAACTACCCCCCTCGTGTATGTTCTTTCCAGTAACTAACCTTATAGTCTGCTAAATATTTGATTTACTCAAAAATATTACACATTAGTTACACATTAGAAATAAGATCTTTTTCTCATCTGACAATGTATATTTGCGTTTTTTTTTTTTTTTTTGGCTCATTCTACACCAGGCTTTGAACCAGCTGTTTGAAAAGATCATGGCTCTAGACATTGACGAGCGCCATCTTCTGCGTCTGGGCCATGGAGAGGAAGAACTGGAGACTGAGAAGGACTTCAGCAGGTGGGGAAAGCAGATGACAGGTGGAAAGAAACACAGATAGGTCCACCTAAACAAACAGTAGAGCACATGTGCAAACTGAGACATGAATTCTGGATGTCAAAGTGCATTCAACAAATAAGCAAAATTACAGTGTATCTAAATTGCAGCAGGAGCTCACAACATACATAGTGAGTTTGAGCCAATACATTGACAGAGCAGCTACACTCTCATATGTCAGGCTTTAGACCTTGTTTATCTTCATTAGGCATTGTTGGACTATTAGTCCATGCCCCCAGTCTAAGGGCTCTGTTCCAGTAGCCCTGCACTTAGAGGCACTGCATGCCTGATTATCCCATTCGTAGCTACTCTGGATCACAACAACAAATTGTACCTTCGGCTGCTCCCTTGTTTTTCCCCAATGGGTTGCCACAGTGGATTAACTTGGCACAGCTTTTACACCAGATACCCTTCCTGATGCAAGCCTCCATGGTGGGAGGAGATTGTGTTCCCGCCTGGAATCGAACCAGGGACCTTTCAGGTGTAAGGCATATGTGTAAACCACTGCACTTTATTGTTTTGGTTTTTTTTCCCCCTTGTGAAAATAGTTTTTTTAAAAAGGTAATAACACACTGTGTAGAGCAACTTGTGTGTATTTACCACAGGCAATGGAACTGTGACATCTACTCTTTGGAGTGTTAGCATATTTCAGTAAATAATTTAGGGCAGAGGTCCCCAATCCACGGTCCATGGATCATTTGGTACCGGACCGCAAAGAAAAAAATTTCATCTTTAAAATTATGTTTTTCTTTCATTATTCGCCCGGATCTTATTTTGACTGTTTCCACCCTCACCTCACTACCGCGCTTGACTCTGGCACACCGTTTCACGCATTAGCAACACAAACTAACCCTTGAAATAAAATGAGCCAGAAACAAAATTCACTGGAAGCTTTTCAGGAAGGAACGAGCAAACAGTGGGACAGCAGAAGGGTCACAGACTGCCAGCAAAAAGAAAGCTGCGTTCAAAAGAAAGAGTGCTACCTAAGTTACGGGTTCATTGCAACAGGTGATACACAAGCTCCACACCCACTGTGACTGACTGGCTAATGAAGCCATGAAACGCTCAAAACTGCTTTGCCACATTGAGACAAAACACCCAGCATCAAAAGACAAAGCCCGTAAATTTTTTTGAAAGAAAAAATGTGAACATAAAGGACAAAAACAGTTACTGATGGTCACCACTTCAATAAATGCGTCTACGCTAAAAGCATCTCGCCACTGTCCACCATCACTCTCAGATGGGACCATCTAGTTGCAGGGAAACAAGCCCAGAGCTCCCACTGACTCTGCATTATGGTGAGTTGATATAGTGTAGAATTCCTGTCATTGCCTAATATAAAATGTAATTGTTGTATTCAGATTACAGACTATGAACTGACAAAGGTTTTTGTTACTGGAACCCTCGCGCCTCTACCCGGTCCGTGGTAAAATTTTCATGCATGAAACTGGTCCCTGGTACAAAAAAGGTTGGGGACCACTGATTTAGGGTGTTTACTTTTCAATTCAAAGGACCTGGTGATTATTGTTTTTGTGAACTGATGCTATGTAGGTACAGTTTAATTAAGCAGTTGTGGATGATCCAGCTAGAAAAAAGCACAACAACTATTTCCAGCAAATAACTTAATACATAACATGGATTGTGTAAATGTTGAAATAATTATGATCCTTTTGATAAGTCAAAAGGGGAAGTAGCTGTAGTAAAGTCCTTTGCCTGTTTCAGGAACACACAAATGTGTTTCATTATTAATCCATTTACAACTACATGACTAAAAAATTAAACAAATTCATAAATAAATAATGTAAATATATACTTAGAACTATGGAATGTTTATTTAAATGCGGTTGGGAAGGAACTCTGCTTACATCAGCGGTGCCTGAGTGTAATCTAATACACTTAACGAGTGTCCCCAGTAACGTAGTGGTTTGCGCATTTGCCTTACAAGCAAAAGGTCCCTGGTTCGATCCCAGGTAGGAACACAAGCCCCTCTCTCCATGGAGGGTTGCGTCAGGAAGGGCATCTGGCGTAAAACCTCTGCCCAATTACCAATGTGCATTAATCTGCTGTTGCGACCCCTTGATGGAGAATACAAGGGAGCAGCCGAAAGGTACATTCAGTCTAATACACTTAGCACACAGTTTTAACACTAGCTGCTTTTTTCATGTAGAAATGGTGGCGGGGCATAGAGCAAATAGCCTCACATGAGAATCACTAGAGTCCTCAAGAAATCATAGTGTTTCCCACCTTACATGCCTTAAAGGATTGTGACTCAGTACTACTGGTACATAATGAGAAAGGGGGAAAAAGACTTATGACACATTTTAGAAAGCCAGATTATCTCAAGATAAGTAAAACATATACAATTTCATGTATTTGCTAATGTATTTAACACCATTAATAAATGAATCAGCCGGAAACATTTTTTTCACTAGCAATGCTTTTCAACCACCTCCTGAATATAAATAGCTCGGTGTCACTGAATATTAATACATTTTTTATGCTGCTACTATTTAAAGTGTTCTTATACCCCACATTGTTAATTACCACCTCATCCATCCATGGCACTAAGCAAATTGCACCCTATAGCTCTTAGCATTTCTAAAGGAGAAAGGGAGGGGTTATACACATTTCTCATTTGCTGTACCCTTTGTATGGCATCTGCCTAGTGAGAATTCATGGCTGTAGTATGAATGATGTTGTGTGGAAACTGGGCATCTGCACATGAAGACAGTCTCATGTATTCTTAAATTATGCAGCAACACAGACATAAAAGAAAGAGCTTTAGCTAGCAGCATTTAATATGTTCCCGCCTGCCTGGCTGCCTCACAACAACATGCAGACTCCACACTTCTTCCACCCCACTGGCATCAGACTGAGGAGAGAGCCACAGAGTTTTAATTAACACTGTATACGAGATATAAAATGGACGGCAGTGCTTCTCTGAATGCTTAACAAAGGGGAAGCTACAGCCTGAATCAAAAATGCCTCCCTCAATTTCATGAAGAATTTTGTGGTCTTTTAATAAGATTTTGAAAGTAGATCTTGGCAGCAGCTTAGAGAAGACCATGTGTGCCTGTGGATGGTCTATATTTTTATCCCGTGTTATAAGAAAAAGTATTTATCAAGAACACATCATGCTGGTACTTTGTTTAAGGTGTAAGTTAAATACACCATCATCACTCAGATTTCACTGCAAGTGCTGCTATTGTTTCCAGGTTTTGCATGTTTTAAATTTTATTTTGAAAAAAGCAAGCCAGACTTGCAGATAAATGTAGACAACACCTGTAGTATAACTTTGTATCTATTCTAGGCTGTGACTGAATGTATTACAGGTGTATCATCCTAGGAGGCAAGGTCACTTCTCACTTTTATTTAATTTTATTCAGGGCAAACAGGCAGAGCAGTGTGATCGTCTTTGAGTCATCTGCTGACTGAGAATCTTTGGAGAGGGTCTAAAAATAGTGTTCACCTCTAGTATCACACTGTAACCCCTCCTACTTCCTGTCATCTAACTGCTATCTGATAACTTTTTCCAGTAGTATTTTTTTAGCTTCATAGTAAGATGCATGGTAGAACCTTAACAAAAATGTATGTTCCCAAGTGATAACAAAACATCCAATATTCCACACAATCAAGTCAGTAATCCCAAGAGCCTATCTCACATGTTTTTTTCAAGTTATAGTCAGAGGATTTTCTCTTCATTGCTCAACTGCATGTGAGCTAACCCTCTGGGGTCTGGGGGTATATGTGGTTTTTGACTCTTTTTGATTTTTCCTTTGTATTTCACTTTTAAAACTGTTCACACTGGCTTGTTTGGTGTCATTTTTTTCAGCACAGCCCCACTTTGCAAATTAACGGTGATTTTTTTTCATTTGGACACACTATATTAACACAGTAGACCCAAAATCAAAAACACCCCCCCAAAAAAAATCCGAGTAGGAAAAAGTTGAATTTTTTTACTATAAAAATCACAAACATGTTCAATGAACCATTTTTATAACTTAAAATGAACATTTAAAGTGTAAATTTCAAAAAAGTATGTATAAAGTTAGCAAAAAACAAAGTTAACACATTTTTACATTAAAATGTAGGCAATGTTTGCGGTGTTTTTTGTAAAACTATTTACAAAACAATCTGATGTCACAATAAGATGCCACAAATTATTTGTGACACTCCAAAAACAGTTTCTGTCCACCACAACACACAGGGGGACACCACAATGTCACAAATCGCTCATATCTCAAAAGTC
>VUQH01055177.1:0-11473 GCA_015106775.1 Etroplus canarensis | reverse complement strand
CCCCCCCCCCCCACACACACACACACACACACACACACACACACACACACACACCCCCGTCAGGTGCAACTCAGTAAAAATACACGGCGGATATTATGTATATCTCTGAATTGACTTGGGCTATCAGCACAATTTAAAAACTGGCATGTAGTTTGAAGTCTGTACTTTTGAAGCACACTGAAACAGAGACTCAGAGAGTTTGTTTCTTGCAGCTACGTCGTGATTTTGACACAAACGCACATAGGGGCGCTGTGAAAAAACCACGTTGCACATTATTTATTGTAACTCTGGTTTGGCTTGAGCTATCAGGATGATTTAAAAACTGGTATGTAGTTTGAAGTCTGTACTTTCGATACAAATTAAAACAGAGACCCAGCTGGGCTGCGTCTTGCAGCTAGTCATTTGATAATCATGGCGCGCCTGTCGAGCCCAGAGGGTTAACTACATGCTGCTATGAGTCATAAACCCAGGTCATGAGACATTCTCCTGGAAGTTAAAAGTAGTATTGGATACATTACTAAAAAAGGAGTATTTAGTATACCTCGGTTATTTATTCCACGTAGAAAGTAACTTGTAAATTATGTTTGTGTTACTCTTTAACATTGCAAAGGATGCATTGTCAAATAAGGACCTGTTAACAATAGTTAAACCTTACACATATGTGTATCCTAATCAGGGTAATATAAATAAAATCTTTCATTATTACTGTAAAGCCAACGACAGAGTTGGTGAAAACCGCACCTGAAATCACTTCAGAAAACTGCAGTTCTGTAGTAGAAATGGGAAACTTTTCCTCTGCTCTGCACTACAAACCTATTATCTCTGATTTTTTTTTATCTGATGGAAATCAATGTTTGCTATAGGGGGTCATTAGGAAGGGCATCTGGCATAAAACCTCTGCCAAATAACCAATGTAGATTAATCCACTGTGGTTACCCCCTTGTGAGAATACAAGGGAGCAGCCGGAGGTGCATTTTAGTCTTTACTGGTTGACACAGGAAGTGACTTCTACTAGATATAAATGATAGTCTGTTATAGTTAGTTGACGATTATAACAGTCTCCTTGACATAGCAGAAGTTTACTGTTTAGGTTGTTGACTAACACTGCTGTACTTTCTTCAGATATGGCAGAGTAAACTATGTGCTAGCCAGAAGACTGGAGCTCCTCAGAGAGGTGGGAAGGTTACAGGAAAGCTTGGATGTCCCAGGAGATGTTTCTTACACCTGCGAGACTGCTGGACATTTCTACCTCTACCAGGTAAGACTATAAATAGGCAAGTTTCCACTGAAGACATCTTTGTCCATCTTCTGACCTCAGAAAGTGCTCCTGTACGACTTCTTTCACAGTCATATTTTGGGAATAATAAAAAAATTGCCAAATCAGGCGAGGGATACTTCTAATTAAATTGATGGCCAGGGCTTGACACTGATTAGATAAATTTAGAATATGTAGTAATTTTAAAAAAAAAACTGTACTTTATCAAAAATGATCAACAATCTAAACATTTACCATGCAGGTAGACACAATATAGCAATCATTCCATTTCCTTTCAGTTTCCTCTTTTGTTTTATTGTTTTGCTCTCACATACATAGTTAGAGATATCACTTGAGGTTACCCATCTTGTAACCCCCATTCTCTGTTAACATGAGTAAGTTTTCTCACCATGGGGAACACTCCCTCAGCATTGTCCTCAGAAGCCTCTATACCAGGGGTGTCAAACTCCCGGCCCGTAGGCCGCTTCTGACCCTGCCCCCTACTTCCGCTCGCCGATTTGATGTCAAAAATATCATGTGATTCGGCCCTATTAAGTGCCACATTGCAATTATATAATTCAATGCATTCAAATTTCATTATATAATTGTAATGTGGCCCTTTAACACCCCTGCTGTATACCATTACTCCAGACAGTATTAACTAGCAATCTTGACGCTTGTGTCAAGGTGGAGCTACCCCCTTCTCTATAAAAAGGGTTGGCTAAGCATTATTCCTCATTTAAGATAAACCCACCTCTTCCTCGCTTTACGAAAGGAGGGTGATCTGGTGAGTCATCTCACTCATGTTATCAGAGAACAGGGGTTACAACATAGGTAACCTCAAGTTCTCTGATAACATTCCTTTCGGTATTTCGCTATGGGGATATGCAGACACTCGTATTGTCAGATAAGCTTGTCTGAATGACTGACTGGCAACCTAGGAGGTCCCATGTGAGCCCACACCCAAAACAGTGTGGGCCAGTGACGGTCCAGCGATATCCACCCTATAAAATCTTGCGAAGGTCAAAGGTGATGCCCAGCTTGCTGCTGCACAAATTTCCTCCATACAGTAGAAACACCTCTAAAGAGGGTCCAGGAGGCTGCCATACCTCTAGTAGAGTGAGCATAAAGCCATACAGGGGGTTTCAGAATCCTGTTGGCGTAGGCCATCTGAATTGCCTCCACAATCCAATGGGAAATGCGTTGTTTGCTAATAGGCTCCCTTGCCTATGAAACAAACAGCTGATCAGATCTCCTGAAAGCTTTTGTCCTTTCAGTTTAAATGCAGAGAGCCCTCACTGGACAAAGAACATATAAGCGCTCATGTTCTGGGGAGGAGAAGGGAGGGAGGTAAAATGCCCATAACTCCAAAGGAGTGCACCCTTGCCATGGATTCTTAGGTACAAAGGCCGGATTTGGCCTAAGCATAACCCTAGAATTATTCTGTGAGAATTGGGTGCACTGTTCATGAGCTGTTCGTGCATGAATATCGCTGACACATTTTTCTAATGCAGGAGCAATAATGCTGTCTTCAAAGGCAAGACTTTTATGTCCACCTCACCTAGTGGTTCAAATGGTGGCTGTGAAACTGTCTCCAATACCAGAGATAAATCCCAAGTAGATACGGGGTGGAGTCGTCGTGCCCCCTTCATAAAACAATAAACCAAAGGGTACTGACTCATTGGAGAGTCTGCAAAGCCCACATGGCAGCCTGAAATGGCTGCTAGATATACTTTAACTGTGGAAAAGGCCCTGCCTTAATCTGACAGCTCCTGAAGAAAAGCTAGAATTGCTGTCACAGAACACTGAAAGGAAAGAATGCAAGATCTCTCACACCTCTCCTCAAACATCCTCCATTTATTTTCATATAGTGATCAATCGTGTAGAGGGAGCCCTAGCACTCTGAATGGTTTCTATGACCCCCCTGGGGGAGCTCAACCACACTCAGATTTGACCTCTCATGGACCAAGCCCACAGGGTGAGGTGCTCTGGGTAGGGGTGAAATATTTCCCCCCTGGCTTGGGAGACTACATCTCAACGTAAAAGGAGGGGTCATGGTGGGCTCCACAGAAAGGGCATAATAGGGGCATAATCTCTGCTAACCAATGGGACCTGTTGCATGTGGGAATGGGACATTCCCACATGCAACAGCATTTTCCCTCACTCTGTCCATGGACAGATGTGCTCTGTAGGAGGTGGAATTCCTATGAAAGAGGTTACCTGGGTTGGGTCCAGGACACTCTTCGTAGTTTATGGTGAAGCCCAGAGCCATCAGATGATCCACTCTGGTGTACTCTCAACACACTATCTGCTTCATCCTTTAGGTCTGTTGATGTAAACCAATCGCCTGGGTGCGCTAAATGCAATGCAACAGAGGGGCGTTTGTGAGCATCTGGAAGGGCCTCTCCCTCTTTTTTTCCTTCTCACAGTGCCACTGCATGGTGTCAGCAGCGGTCCCGAAGAGATCATACTCTTGTCCAGGAAGTCACATTTCTCTCCCACATTTCTCCCTGTCCATGAGCACTGACAGATTTAGCCATCTTGCCCTCTCTTGAAGGATGATGATGCTCAGAGCTCCCCGGCTACCTGCACTGTTGGCCTGGTAAGGTGGAGGCACTGGTCCACAACAATGCCTAGCTCGTCCCACTGCTCACCGGCACTAGAATTGGTTGTTGCCTGATCCTGAAGCTCCGTCAAATAGACTAGCAGGAGTGATGAGGCGTTCAGTGCTCTCACGGTGGTGGCAACAGACTTATATTCTTTTTCAGTCAGGGAGAACTGCATGTGTTTAGCCTTGGAAAGCAGGGATGGACCGGAGGACATGGAGAGTCTCTGGTCCAGGTGGAGATGAGGGGCCACAAGATTTTCCACTGTGGGAATTTGGTAGATGCCCTTCTCTTTCATCCCAAGGCAATCAAACGCTGCTCCCTGAACAGGGTTGGGGGACAAAAATGGCTCTCCCCAGGAGCATGTGACTTCATCTCTGCACTTGGGGAAAAGCAGTAGCATCTGCTTGGTGGTGCACTTCGCCTAGGGGAGCCTCTTGCCCTCTTATCATGAGTTGGAGGCTTCGGGTGTCACCGTGGGCCATGGGATTGACAGCTTTTCAGCAGCGCATTTTGCAACGTTGAGCAGCTCCGTGCTACGGGAGAGCATGTCGGGGTTATCTCCATTGGCCCCATGCATCACAGAAACTTGGCCAGAGGGGGCAAAGAATTCATTGTCCTCCTCATCCGAGACAAGCTGTTCTGACGCTCCCTCAGATGAGTCACTAAGGAAGTCCTCATTAGCCTCGAGTGATTCATGCATGACAGCATTGAAGCTGACCCCAGCATCATCTGCCAGAAGGAGGACAGAATCCACCTCATTGCCCCACACCAGGCATCAGGCCTGGTATGGCAAACTCGATGCATTCCATGGCTATCTCAGCTGGAGGCATCATTGAGTCCTTGTTTGACAGGCTAGCCTGGCAAGCTGGCCTGCAGCAAAGGCTCTTCAAGTGGGAGCAGTGTTCACATGAGCTGGTGTGGAAAAGGCTACTTGGGCGTGTTGCAGCCCAAGGCACATGAGTGTCATAACCTGAAATTTTACAACCACAGGGTCACATTCTAGGTGGTGGTTTGCAGTCTGACATGTTTGAAAGCTTGGTATAGCTAGCTCGGTTGACAGAATAACAAACTCCAAAATAAATAAGTCAGTTGGGCAGTTGTGGTCAGCTACAGCGAACTGGCTAGTGTGGTGGCTAGCGCTTGTGCTATTGGGCTAGGTGGTCGTGTGTAGTTAATGCAGTTAGCTTGGTCAGTTAGCTGTTGTGCTAGGTATGTGGTGGCAGCTAACACACTCTCCTTGCTTACGACCTGCAGACACGAGCTGTGCTAGTCTCCGGTGACCAAGGTGTTAGCTTGCTTAGGTGGACTGTTAAGCTAGCACCTCTGTAAGGAGTCAGGAGAGACAGGCTTACAGAGTAAAGCGAGAAGAGGAATGATGCTGCTTCAACCCCTTTTATAGGCAAGGGGGTGGCTCCGCCTTGATGCAAGCATTACAACTGATAGCCAATACTTGCTGGAGTAATGGTATAGAGCTTCTGAGGGCAATGCTGAAGGAGCGTTCCCCATAGTGAGACACCGAAATAAATGTTTGAAAGAGAACTTGTGTTGTTTTTGTGCACTTGGAAATTGAAGCCACGGTCAAAGCTGTCACAGAATTATTACATAATATTGTAACCATTCAGCACTGGAAACAAAAAGGCCTGGTTTTGGGGTGTTGCTGTATATGTTCAAGCCATGTCATGTCTGCCCCAAGTTCCTACTGTGAAAACACAGCTTATGTGTTTTTTGTGATGATAATGGGAAAAATATACAACGTGAGATGTTGGATGTTTGTGCATGCCTCTGACTCTTTACTTTTGTTCATATTTTTATTAAAGATTAATAAAATAGAGCAATCAGCTACTAAAGCATCTAAACATCCTTTACATTTGTGGTTGGATTTTGATTTTCAGACACAGTTGCAGGGATCCAGTAGATATTTTGTAGAAATAATTAGAATGGATTTCTGTAATGACTACCCACTCCTCATACCACTCATGCCATTCAAATGCAGACAATACTGAAGTTTCCATTCCTCCAACTCACTGCTCTTTTTGGCAAGACTGTAAATGTTTCAAAACTTTATTAATGCTTTCTATTTATTCCTGTCACCTCATTATTACTGTCCCCTCAGGCTGCAGAAGAAATTCCTCTGCAGGCGGTTGCCTACCGCGAGATCCCATGCCTCACTAGAATGGTTCTAAAAAAAATAAACATTTATGACATAGAGGTGCAAGGTTTCACCTTCAGTGATAGATAAAGTAATGTGCATAAATAATTTTGTTTACCCTCAAATAAAGACTGTAAATGAATCTCAGGTGTTCAATTTAAATTTACTGTGTAGGTGTCCAGAACAAAAATTATAAAAATTGTGTTACTGTTAAAGCATTTTCAGACCTATCTATATATTTTGTTGTTATATGTATATGTTGCTGTTTTGTTTGAAGAAGTTGTCGAGGTTGTTGCAACTTCAAGTTAGTCAAGTGACAACTTGACCATGGGCATACCTTCTTGATTTTTTTATAATAGTGTCTGTGCACATATCATTGAGGTTTCCATGGTAGTCCTAATAGCCTGTGCAGACAGATACTTAACATGCAATTAAGCCGAGTCCCCTAGCAGATCATTAATGCTATCCTTAATGTTGTTTTTTACTGGATTATTTATAGAACTAGGCTACCCTGCTGTTTGGTTTTGGTTATGCTCAGTGGGAGCACCTCTGTAGGAGTGAGGCTATCTGTTCTCATTTGTTCATTTGTGTTTATTATGGTTATTTTAGAAATAAAATACAGGAGGCACCATTTAAGCTCAGCAGAGCCATGCAACTCTGCCTGCTGTTCAGAAAAATGTTGTATGAGAACCCAAAGACAGCTAAGTGGAGGCTTGTGCACTGTGTATTTCCATACAAAAAAAATACCATGGTCATTTTCTTAATCCAGTGGCTAAGTAAAGTTATTGATTACAGTACTTAATTAGTGATCGCCCAAATAAAATGCCACTGGCTAACAGTTTTTGGTGTGAACAGATATTATTTTCTCTCAGTGTAATTTGAATATCACCTGTAATTCACACCAACCCACTTTCAAGTATTTAGAACTGTGAAAAACCCACACAACTCAAAACTGTATAAGACATAGTTATCAGTTTCTCAAATGCACCCAGAATGCTGAGTATCACTACTGGAACTCTTTGAGAGGGGGTTCAGTGATTGTCGTCTTTTTCCACCGCAGGTGATATCACGCTGGGAGGAGTACATGAGCAAAGTAAGACCTAAACACGGCAAGGCAGTGGAGGTGGAGGCTATTGCGGCACACTTTCCCTTCCACAAATACTTTTCCAATGCTCCCCAGCCTGTGTTCAGAGGTCGGTCATATGAGGAGGACATGGACATCGCAGAGGGCTGCTACCGCCACATCAAGAAAATATTTACTCAGCTGGAGGTAAGAAGGTCACAGGGATAGCAACACCAAGCAGGGTGGTTACAGGTTACTTGAGTTTAAAGGCCAGGGTAATATTTATAGAGCTTGCATCATTACCTGTAAAACCAGTGTTTTGTAAATTACAGCACACATACAAATTCAAATTAGCAGTTGTCATATATCTCTTTAACTGTTTTCACTCAAGCCCAAATAGAAGCTATACC
Organism: Etroplus canarensis; assembly: GCA_015106775.1. NCBI lineage: Eukaryota > Metazoa > Chordata > Actinopteri > Cichliformes > Cichlidae > Etroplus > Etroplus canarensis. The sequence continues at coordinate 3,987 of VUQH01055177.1, read as the reverse complement.
AAATCTATTTGATCTTTTTTCTCAAGCTATTTGCCAGCTGTCTTTTCTGGTGTTGCACATTCTCTCTTGTACAAGTAACTGCCTTCCTGGCCACCACATTAACAGATTGTTAAAGATTATTAGTCACTGTCCAGTATTATGTATGTTTACATTTTACTGAAATTTGAATTTTATGCATATAGCTCAAGGCTCATACTACATGTTTTTCTCTGTCACTCTTTTTCTTCACCCTCAAAAACACAGCTGAATATCTGTTATTATTCCTCTTCAGCCCATCGACTGGTTGTGTAGAGATAACAAAACATTTCAGATTTATGGGAACACCAAGGTGGTCTCCCAAAAGCAATAAAAAGTTATTGGCTGGAGGTATTATTCCAACATGTGTTGTGACCTTGATTTATCTGGCTGGCCTCTGTATCACTGCATCACAGCATCTCTCCCTCCTCCCTGAGCCTCACCCATGCTGCAGTGTAATCTGTACACCCATTAAGAGGTATTGCTCTATGTGGTGCAGGGTAGCAGAAGCAACATTCTGCTGAATTTGCTTATCTGTCTACCTTTTCAAATGTAAAAGCAGTTTTGAATAAGCTGTCATAGGAATATCTTAAGAATTTATTGCTAAGTAGACAGAGAGAGACACAATATGGCTCCTGCATTCATACACAGACATTTGCTGTTTACTGCTTTGCAATCCCACCATATATTTACCACTTTTTAGTTGTTTTTTGTTTTTCTCTTCTTAGTATTTTTGTGTTCATGAAAGCTTATTAGCTTAATATTGCTCCTCAACTCCTTTGGTTCCGTGGGGGTTAAAAGTAGACTTCATCAATATTCCATGTTTTGATTAGTTTAATATCAACGCTAAAATAGTAACACATTAAATATTTATACCCTGGTGCTGTCCGAGTCTCCTATCCTCTGTCCCTTCACTGCACAGCTAGTATACCAACATGAAAATAGTCCGCCTGTTTACTCCTATTACTCTTCTGTGCTTCCCCCACAGCATTTTGTAGTGATATCATATCACTACTCTAAAGTGAACTGATTTGTATTTTGGGTTTTAAAAAACTGCTCCTAAATTTCCCTTCGCAGTATAAGCCATGAAAGAAAATCTGTGTTAAAGTGCTCCTCGAGCTGCAGCTACTGAAAAGCAAAATACACCCCTTATATTTTGCAGAAAAGTCCTGTGGCTGGTTAGTGTTTTCTGCCACTGCATCATGAGAAAGGAGGACACTCACTTCTAATGAGAGTAGAAAGCCGACAAATTATGTTAATTATACATTTCATTAAAAAGCAGAGTACTGTTAAGTTTCCAGTAATTTAGTTGTCCATCATGATTGTGTTGAAGTTCAGAGTTATGGTTCATCTCCTGGTGTCAGTTTAATCAGACACTTCAGCAATGAAAAGTAGTCAATTGGAGATGTTCAAGTGTTTGGACTAAAGATAAGCCACTAAATGTGTCATAATGTGCTGACTGCATTTCTGAATATTGAAGTGCTCTTTTTTGTATTTAAGCTGTTATTACTTTACCCTAGATTTTTATATTAGCCATCATCTTTCACATTAATTGTCCACCCTTTTTAATTATGCCATTAAAGTTCACACACTGCAGTGTTTAGGTCTACTTTTCACACTGCTGTGAAAAACTTAAAATTACTCAGTGCAGGAAAAATATGTTAGCTATTTTAATTCTTCAGGATAACATTATTATTATTTTTTGTGTTTCCTATCAATCCTTCTTTTACCTCATCCACCCAAAGGATTGATGAACTAATGCTGTGGAAAGGTGTCCGTCCATCCATATTTTACAACAATTGCTACTCCTCCTAGAATTTTGTTCAGATTTTATTGAAACTTAAACACACTGATCACTTTGCCATTTTTACAGGAATCACTACTACCAAGAGTATTGGCCAGGATTGAAATGTTGGAAATTATTGTTTTTGTGTGCCTCCCTGGCATCTATACATAAATGTCATCATTGGGTTTGTTTACAGCATGATAATGTCTTAAACTAGGTCAGGACCAGTCAGGAAATCGTGCCTTAGCGTTGGTGTAGTATCTGGTCCTGGCAGGCAATAATAGAACCAATCACATGGCTGGAAAAGAGTTGCAGCCATCTTTGTTTGGTGGAGCTTGGCTAGCAGCTGGCACCAGGACGCGTACTAATGTTTGAGTTTCTGTAGCCACCCACACCACATCTCAGGAGAGCGAGAGAGATAAAAGAGAAAATAACAAGGGAAAACCCGAGGGACAGCATTACTATGGGAGACACAGCAAGGACATTGTTGAAAAAAACGGGGCAGAAGAGTTCGGTGTGTGGAGATATTTTGGCTGTTTAAAGTCCGACAGGAAGCAGAGAAACTGCTCTGCAAATTCTGTCAAAGCATGTCCCTACAAAGACGTTAATAATACTGATGTGTTTTAACGTTTGAAGCAGGGCCTTCCTTTAGAGCACTTATTAAGACTGTACAGTCCCAGACCCAAACAGATGCTGCTGGTTCTCCTGAAACAACCACAGACCACAGGGTCCACTTTCTCCAGCTCCACGCCTTACAACAAAAACAGAGTGCAGAGAGACAGTGACATATCTGAACCATATCTGAGCCACACTGCCCACTGCACTGACCAAGGCTGCAATCTGAAAAGCAGTCTTCTTTAAACTGCACACTTTCCTGAAGAACAAACAGGTGAAGTCATGACTTTAGGACTGACAGAAGCTCTTTGATCCTGAGGTCTGAATTTGTACTGAGGATATATACTGAATGTTTTTATCTGTTTCTTGTTAGGTTTGTATAGATTCAAACAGTACAGAGGCAGATTATTTGGAATTTTATATTACATTAATACCTACTTTATTTACTTGAAACTGAAAAAATTTACTTTGTGTTCTCCTGTAAAACTTTAAGCTTTAGAGTTTTAATTTAAGATTTCAGAGTTTTAGAATTAAGCTTTTATTTTAGTTGGAGTTTACCAACAACTTTAATGTTCTCCTGTAAAACCTGCAAACTTCTGACTGCTCAGAATTCAGATTTTAGTGTGTGTGTGTGTGTGTGTGTGTGTGTGTGTGTGTATTTATATGCATTTTATTTATTTTAAATACAGTTGTACAATGTTTTACATGTTAAATTTCTGACAGAATAATAAATGATATTTAAGCCAAAATTTGCCTTATGATAGCTTCACATATCACTTAAGAGTAAAATGGAAATTTATACATTTTTTGATTTATATTGAAACTTATATCAATATCGACCGATATAAAAAATACTATCATGATATGAATTTTTCCCATATTGCCCAGCTTTACTGTGATAGCTTGAAATATCACTGTCACATGTTGCTTATCATTTTTATTCTGTTAGATGCAGGTGATCATACTCTTTAGGTCATGATTATGCAGGGGAGAGTCTTACTGATTGACTCCCACATTAGGAAAGTGTAGTTGAGGCCTTCTTATTACCATTATGCTAACATCAGTAATATGGTCAACACTGACATGACATGCTGATGCATTCACATACTTTAGTGCTTTTTATGGTCATGGTCACTATTGACCATGGAGTCATAACACTCCTGAATGCAAACACTTTCATTTGCTGGTAAGCAAAATTAATTTATCTCTTCTCGGTGAATTTTAATTCTCATTACTTTGTGCAATACAGCCAACCAATGACAAAAAAATCTACGACTTTCTTTCTGTACTTCTTCTTCTTCTTCTTCTTTCGGCTGTTCCCGTTAGGGGTCGCCACAGCGGATCATCTGCCTCCATCTCATCCTATCCCTTGCATCCTCTTCCCTCACACCAACCCTTAGCATGTCCTCCTTCACTACATCCATCAATCTTCTCTGTGGTCTTCCTCTTCTCCTCCTGCCTGGCAGCTCCATCTTCAACATCCTTTGTCCAATATATCCACTATCCCTCCTCTGAACATGTCCAAACCATCTCAGCCTTGCCTCTCTGACTTTGTCTCCAAACTTCTCAAC
>VUQH01055170.1:0-18855 GCA_015106775.1 Etroplus canarensis | reverse complement strand
TTCAAAATTTTTTCACAAACACATAACATATACACACTACACACACAAACTGCATACCCTTGCATCATTTTTCAATTTGAATGAACTTAATGAAATTGGATTAATGAACAAATTATGAAGGAAAAAAAATAAATAAATAAAAATTGAAAATAAAATAAATAAATAAAAAAAAGAAACAGCTTAATTAGAAGATTAAAAGGAACAGCCCAATAGTTTTGTCTACATACTGCATTGTTAATGTGAATACTGCTAGTTTAAGCCACTAACAATCTGTTCAGTAGAGGCAATTCTTTTATCAAAATGTAAAAACAGGTACAAAATGTGGGATCCTTATATTTTGAGTTGTACACCAATATATCACATCACAAATTTCACAGAAGTCAGTGTCAGTGTACTCTGCTTATAAACCTCAGTGGGAGTTTGTCACTTTGTGACATTTTGTCTGATGCTGTAAGGACTTGGTGACATAATATGAGCTTTGAGCCAAAAGCACAGACTTCAGATTGCTCTGAATAGTGGATTTCCTGTTTTTCTTTACTCTTGCATCTATGGTGTCAATGAGAGTGGGTGCCCTTAACATGATCACTTCTAAGACCAGGCAAATCAAAGAGAAGTTGGCTTAAAGGGTGGGTATCCTTAAAGGGAGATAAGCTAAAACACCTGTTTCAGACAGCTGATGAACTGAAGAGCTACACCAAGGCTCAGTGTAAGGTAAATATTATTTTCAGACATGCAAAGCTAACTAGGACAGTCCAAAAAAAAAGAACAAATGAGCTAGAGTATGAAGTAGCTGTCGAGAATGATATCCACTTTAAAAATGCAACAAAAATATTCACACAAATTGAATTTTAAGTATTAACACAAATGAGCAAAGACAAATCTTTCAAGTGTAATAGTGGGGCAGTCTCAGTGGATCTTATAACACGTGCACTGACAATTGGAACCACTGAGAGACCCTCTTTATTTCCACTGTAATAATATTCGGTCTATACTATGTCAGCAGAACGGTGTGAAAACAAATTAGAAACATGATTAATGAACACCTTTAACAGCTACTAGACTGACCATTGTGATGGGACTCCCAGTGAAGACAGTCTCCTGCTCTCAGAGCTGATGTTAACCATTTCACCAACAACACTGTAGTTCCCTATCCACTCATCAATCCAGTGTTGACAACTGTCTGGTCATTTTCCCTATTAGTCACAGTACCTTTTAAAAATATATTATTATTATTATTATTATTATTATTATTATTATTATTATTATTATTATTATTATTATTATTATTGCTGTTGTCGCTGTTTTTATTTTGCTTCAGATTTATTGTAAATTAACAGGGCATCCTTATCTCAATATTTGTATCCCTAGTGGTAATGATCCTTCACCACTTTACTTAAATGCAATCAAACTCAATGTGTGCAGGTACCAGCTAAAATAAATCTTTGTATACTCCTATGGTCCTCTCTGGTGATACTGTACAATATGAGCAAGCAACAGGAGTGAACTGATTAGCAAGAATGGTATGCTCTACACTGGAGTTGATAGACATCGCATGTCAGCACCCAGAGTGCCCTCAGAGAGCAATGCCGGTGGCCTTTACAAGGATGTCTTTCTGCAGATCACTCGCCGGGCAAATATACAAAAACTCCCCACTGCCTGGGAAGCAGGTTGTCTATCACTGCTTTAGGTCACAAGGTGCCAGTCTGAATAATTACTAAGCCTAAAAGGTACATTTCACTCCAAAGGGATGTCCTTCTACTTTTTTCTTAACTTATTTTTCTGTATAACTCTCTTTAAAAAGAAACCATAAAAGGAAGGGAGAGGCATGATAATTCCTGAAAATGTTTACGCACACCAACATCAAATTTTTTAAAAAAGTGTATCATGAAACGAAAATTAATCAGTCATTCATCCTCAAATGTACAGTTAAAACACTGAGGCAAAAAACTCAAACAGAAAAGCAAGTGTAAGTGTTAAAAAATAGAATTTTTTAACAGTGGCTGGGAAATCCAAAAGAACTGGAATGTGAAGCTTTAGGGGGTGAAGTCTGTACAATGCAAAGTAATTACTCACATTCATCACTCTGGTTAATAATGGAAATCTTTCCTCTCCTCAAGGCAAGCTGTGAAATAATATAAACATTTACCCATAATTCAGCTACTTTATAAGTATAAAACACACCATTTGCTCAACCTGCGGCGCTTTTCCAAGCATGTATTATGCTGTAATCTCTCCATTTTACAGTAATAGGTTTTAAGTGTAATAAAGAAACAGCAATGGCATGTTTAACTGCATGGGAAAACCCATAAATCACAGTGTGTCTGCAGAGTGACAAATTACTGATGTCATCAACACAGCATGCCAAAAGCAGAATCTTAGTGTTGGCGGGTGCACATGGACTTATAGGCTAACATATGTACCTCCAGCATACCAGTAAAACTGAACTCTCACCCACCAGTGTGGTACAAAAGAGCAATTTTTAAAAGACAGAACCAAAAACAGACTCCAGCACAGTATTGTACTGCCATATTAGAAACACATAATAAATTTTATACTTGCCAAAACACAGTGAGGTACACAGATTTGTTAATCACTCAACATTATTTTGGATATGGTTGATTAAATCTTATAACTGGGAATTTTTTCACCAGTTTGAATCTTAGCCTTTTCTTTTCTTATACTCAACTGAATTATTATAGGCTTGTTTGTAATGTTTCCTTAAAAAGAACTCTTCTGTACAAGAATAACATCCAAAATTACTGGTCTGTCTCATTAACTGCACAAATGAATGCATAGAGGCCCTCTGGCATCCTGTTTTTAATAGTCAGTAAAAACATGCAAAAGCACCAGTAGATGTAAAACTGGCAGTAAGTTTGGGTAAGGAAATATTAAAATGAGCAGTCCCACCCTGGTAGATGGTTACAAATGACTAAAAACCGCATGAAAGTTTTCCACTCAGTACTCTACCTGTATAAGTGACTACTGTACAGACCAGAAATTATACAGAGACAAAAGTAAACAAGCCTAAGCAATGTTTACTCTACAGCACACCTCATTTGCCATTAAGACATTTAACAAAATTAAGAAAAGATAGAGAACTGGAGGGAGTGGAATAGGACAAAAAGCTTAAGAAAAAGCAATGACCATAAAAACAGGAGACATAGGGTCCATGGAAGATAATGCGTAATGCACAAATTCTTTTTAATATTTATTGGAAAAAGTATGTGGTCTTGAGCAACATCACTCAAGTAGGTGTGAGCTTTGACTTTTGCAGATTCATGTTCACCCACAACCCCTCTCAAAAACATTCAAACATGTTTATTTGGATGTGTGCCATAAATCCAGAGGTTTTTGGGAGGTAGAAGTAATCTTGGTTATGGTGCAAGAGGCCTGTCCTGTTCCAATGATAATTTGTGGTTTGGTGTATGTTCGACTGCCTACAAAGAAGGTTCAGAATACCACTGGCTGGCAGCACCGATAGCCAGATCCACTACAAATAAGCCAAGGACCCTTATTCTGCAGAAGCCAGTATTTATATAATATAGTCATTTTTGTCCCTTATTTTACTCTTGAATTTAAGTCTATGAAACAAACAAGTGCAGACAAGTGAGTTTGTTAAAATAATAATGTCATGGAAGAACAATCTCTGCTGTAAATCATAAACTAAGAATGTTAAATATCAAATGTGCAACTTATACCTTGAGGATCTGTCAAGAATTGTTATTTTGGTGTGTTTATGTATATATATATATATATATATATATATATATATATATATAAAATGACATATGATTGAAAATCTAACATCCCAAGCTTTTTTGTGCCCTGTGACTCTTAACCTCTGCTCTCCTCATGGTCAACAAATTTTAGACAAGTCAGTTCCTGACTAATACTCCCTCATTCACTCACAATGTTTATAAACCTCCCTATGTCAAAAAAAGGCAGCTAATTTAGAGCTATGCATGTGTCACCTGGTGAACTTCATGCCCCAGGACTCTGATCGCAACTGCTGTGGGTCAGAGGTTACTGTCTGGCCCCTAGCTTATCAAAGCTTTGTTTATTTAAGTCTATGTGCAGCAATGGGCGACAACAAAACAGAAAGACCACAGGCAATGAAGCAATTTGGTGGCAAATCCTGTTTAGGTATACAAATTAGGGATTGCATAGCTGTTGAAATGTTGTCATTGTCACTCTCAATCCTGGTGATGATGGGTTGCTTTGCTCTGGATTACTGTAAGGTGAAAGTTTGAAGGCACTCTGTGACATGTACAGAGAACCTGCAGATGCAACAAACCCGAATGCAGGTTCATAGGCCTTTCTTAGATATAAACAATCTGTCTTGACTAGCATTACATAAATGTTTCCTAAACATCTGACTTTGATCTGATAGAGATGGGCATTTAAAGCTGTACAGTCTGCTAATGTTAATATCTAGTAATGCAGTTATGGCTAGAATTAATTATAAAAAAAAAAAAAATAAGGGTCCAGAGCCTCCCAGATATACTGCATTAATTCCATTACCCAATAACCTAGACAAATCTAGCAATCCCTTACACCTTTTGTTTCTTCAGCCCTAATACAAAAACTATGGAGATGCTTGTAATGTACAAAACACTAGCCAAGTCAAGAATATATCCTACAGAGAGCCTGAGCTGGGGTCCACGGATAGCATGCACTCAACAGTAACTGGATGAGATTATTAGGATGGTGAAGACAAAAAGACACCTGTGAATGGTCACTGTTAGCTCCCTCTTGATATCTTTGTTATTGTTTTTTTAATTATAGAATGCTGAAAGACTGCATGATTGGGGGAAGAAGCATGTAAACAGCAATAATTAACACCCAGTGTCGTCATGATTTCAGATGTAAACGAGGAGAGAGGACCCAAACACAAGACTTCAGATGGCAGGTTCAAAACCAAAAGCAAGCTTTATTGAAAGCTGATAGTCCAAGTGCACAAACACAAACAGGAACTAAAAATTAACTGGATTTGACTTTGTAAACCTAGACACTGACTTTTATATATATATATACAGTGTATATATAAAACTAGGCATAGAAACCAAGAGCAGAGCTAACAGAGGATCCTGGGAGACAAACAAGGACTACAGAGGACTAACAACATAACACAGAACAGAGAGAAGCAGGGGAATAAATAGACACAGACTAATGAGCCAAGTGGCAACAGGTGGGAAGGGAGCACAGGTGATGACAATCAAGGGCAAGAAGTAAATTGAACTCAACACACAAGACCAGACTGGTTACAAGGTAAAACAAGAAATGACACATTGACAAGGAATGATGACATGAGACTGAACTTGACATAGAGACAGGAACAGAGCAGGGAACAATCTGGAGAACTAAACCACCTACAGAAAACACAAAACCATGACACAGTGTATGTTTTTTGGCACTTTCACAAAATAAACAAAGTTAATGTTGGTTTTGATGAAGCTGTGGGAAACTATTTATGAAAAAGCAAACAAAGAAACCAATAATAATAATAATAATAATAAAATAGAATTTAGCTTCAAGGACAAACAGCAGATTGCTCATGAGATACTATTGTATTGAGTTAAAATTTGGAAGGACAGTCAAAAAGGCATAGCCACTGTCAAGACCAAAGCCCTATTTCAAATTTTAAGGAAATTGATACAGATCTTCACCAAACTTAAATGGGTTCTTATTTTTCCCATGCTCCTAAGTATCGTGAACTTTTTGTTGACAAGGTATTTTTATATAGTCTTATTGGCAAACAAATGGACAATAAAACAAATGATACTGAAACCACACTGTAACCAAAAAGTGTATGAATTCCATTACATTTGCATAGAATATAGTCTATACTTATAATGATCAGCAATAATGAAGAAAAAATAGAGCAAATGCAACTTTTGATGGAATAATATATTAGAATTGGTGGCACCAGTTTGTTACTTATTGTTAAAAATAATAAAGAACATAAAAAAGTTACTAGCTGGTTTAATGGTATAAATACCTAAATACAAAAAAAATAACTGAAAATACTTCATATATTTCTTTTTAAACTCAGTGCACTCACAAGGACATCATTTGATTTGAGAATCTCCATACAACTTAAGAAAAGGTGAGGTGGTAATCATGCTTGACCCAACCTTGTTTTCCTAACAGTCTGCACTGTACATATCCACACATGGTGTAAGGGATGGCTTGAAAATGGTTTATTTGCTCTCATCATTGGCACTCTAAAGCTGTGTGTGGCCTCCAAGCTCCTATGCTGTAAAAGACATGCCAGAGGAAACGTAACATTTTACAGTACTCTCTTCTGGTGACAGGTCCTGTGAACATGGGCACTGGGTGTCAGACACAATGAGAAAGATGGAGCTCAGACTTTAGATGGCTGCATGTCTGAGACCAGAGGGGTAACCAGATGTCTTGGCTGTATGTGAACCTATAGATGAACCCTCGCTAAACCATAATGTAAAACATGTTTATATGACAAAATATGCCTGTTATAGCCACTAAATTCTGCTAAATTGTTTGTAACAGATATTCTTTTTAGAAATTCCTGGTATATAGCATACAAAAGGGCCCAATATAATAAAAAACTTCTGCCCTAAAAGAGATTTAACATTCCCCCTAATAATGAACAGATCCATGTGGAGTGCTACATCTCCAACCCTACATGAGAGGTAAAGAAAGTCTCCCTCTTTGTGCTAAACTTTGCTTTCTTTCCGCCAACAAGATCCATTGGATTGATTTTAGATGATTTCTCTTTCCCACCCTGCTGTGGTTGTTTGGCAATAGAAGCAGGTTTTCATTATGCAGTGGCAGGACCTGACTCCTTCTCAATATGAAGGGCTGGGAGGGTGGAGGGAATAGAGGGTTGAAATAGAGAGGGCAGGGGACTCAGATAAGTCCTCCTTTATGTACACACAAGAAGGTAAGAAGCAGACTGTATGTGGTAGTAAGGAGATCATTTGGGATGCTTCATGGGCCCTAACACATGGCCCTGAAGCTTTCCTTAAAAAGATAGATAGATTGTACTTTATTCAACCCAAACTTCATATATATCTTCATATATATTCAAAAACCACCTATATTTAAAAATGACAATGTAAAAATATGAAATATTCAACTGTAATTTAAAGCACTGTAAAGTATACATTGTACACAAACAAATAGATAAGCTGCAATTTGGTAGAGTGCAAATGGAGGCAAGATGTGTAAATTAGTCAGCAGAAGAGAGGCGAGCTGATTGAACCAGAAACTAGACAGAACTTGCAGCAGGAAGAGCAACAAAGGTAAGGTGTTGTAACAGTTATTGCCTTGGGCAGGAAAGATGTCCTGTACAGGTCCTTGTGACAAAAAAGCTATATCAGTCTGTGAGAGAAAGAGCTCCACTGTCTTTCCTGTGTGGTAGAGAGGGCAGTCAGGGTTATCCATGATAACAGTTTGTCTAGTGTCTTACTCGCCACCACAGATAAACCAAAAGATAACAGGACAAAGATCATCTCTACCATAACACAGAGCCAGCCTACTTAATGAATTTGTTCTGTTTGTATCACCTCTACCGTATTGACATCCTCTACCAGTACGTGCAGGGGCCATGGAGATGTTTTCTTCCTGAAGTCAATTACCATCTCCCCTGTCTTGGCCCCTTTCAGCATCAGGTGATTTCTATCAACCCACTGAACAAAATAATCCAAAGTGCTCTGTACTCCTCCTCCTCCTCCTATCCATTCTTTATAAACCTGACCACTGGAGAGTTGTCAGAAAACTTCTGTAAGTGGCATGACCTGTGGTCAGTGGAAGTCTGTGATGTACAGGGTGAAAAGGAAGGAAGTCAGCATGTTCCCCAATGCAGCTCCTGTACCACTCATCACTATGTCTGATAGAACACTGCCCAGCCAGACAAATTGTGTCTGTCTGCTAAATAGTCAGTAAGCCAGGAGATGCTGGGTGCATTTGTTTGCATGCTCAGCATTTCCTACTTGCACCTCCATATCTGTCCTATGTTGTTAGTGTGCCACTTGTTGAGTTACATAAAACTGCTATGAAGAGTTATTATAAAGAGAATCGCCACCTATTATAAAAGTAATCTTTATTTATGAGGGTTGGGTTTTATATGTAAAATGGTTATGCAGAGACAGGGAAAACCCAAGTCTACTTTATTTCTCTTCTTACATAAAAGGTTATTTTAGGGTGGTTAGTATGAGCAAGCTTTCTAAGTGTAAAAAGCAACATAAAACTTATAGAAGTGGAGAATTTCACATAAGCGTTACTAAGGATTATGTTTTATGTTTGTCACTAACTGTCACACATATTCATGTCATGTTGTATTAGGCATATGGGCACATGTACTCTAAATCATGTTATATGATGTAAAAGCATTTCAGTACAGAGAATCAATGACGTATTAAAATTTGCTATAGCTACTTTCGGGTTCCATCATTCAGTTCAGGGGAAAAGATCAGGCTGTTGCTTTAACTGTGCTTTCTTCAGTATACACAACTTTCTGTGTCTGACTGTAAATGTGTTATGAAATGTTTGCTCATGATGATGAATAGATTCACAATGAAATATTATCAAGCTTGATTATTGTCTTTAAAATAGAGGGCAGAAAGCTGAAATTCTTCATTTGGATGAGTACTTGAAAAGTACTTCTCTTCATCATCTTTGAACAACATATTCAATATTCAGTAACTGATGTGACCCCACAGGTCTCAAGCAGTGGTTTGCCTCATCTTTGTCTCTAAGATTTGCTATATGTCGCCCAGCATGATAGTGGTGCTCCATACAGGCCTGCCACCCTCACCCTGCCTTTCAGCACCTTCTGGCCTACAGAAAGGAGCTCTTTGTTCAGTCTTGTGCTTGTGACGTCCACTCAACTCTATGCTTCCATTAGCTTCAGACTGCCAAATAACCAGGGATTGTGATGGAGCCTAATTCCCACTGCATATGTAGTATTTACTTAAGGTGGAATTAAGAAAAAGTCCCTCTCATAGCATACAGAGACAAGACTGCTCTCATAACTTACCTTAGTCACACTTACAGGCTTTACTTGACTGATTTAGCTGTTGTGGAACTGTATTATTTTAATTTCTGTCAATCATAATTGTTTTTCTTGCAAACTGCCATGATTCTGCATTCACTTCTGTAGGTATAATATGATAATACTTTCTTTGTCTTTCCTAAAAAGAAGAAGTTGCTGGGGATATTTAAAGACATTTTATTATATGAAAACATTATTCTGTGTTGATGAAATTAAAATGAATCATGTCCCACAGTTGACAACCATTAGCATTTTTTACTCCAATTTTACAATCTTCATTTTAGAGACATTGTTTTCCTTTTAAGTATTTCACACAGTTTATTGCACATGAAAACGTTCCCATTTAAACATATTAAAAAGTAAACTTAAATTTTTAAAGTTTCAGCAAGTACTGAATTAGTGACACTATTTCTTTTTACCTGTGTTATTTTTCCACTTTGCAAGCCTTGTACTCTATGGCCATGTTCACAAATAAAGTATGCCAGTATTTCGCTTATTTTACTTGGATACTGTGACACAGATTCTCTTATCACCATTCTCCTTTTAATCACATTTTCCTTGTATAGATTCCTGCAGTACATGAATTGAATCCAGGCTCCTGATTTAAACATGTCTCTGAGACAGACTGACCTGCTGAGCTAAGTCTAAAAGTATATGGAAATAAAACAATATTCAAACATCATTTTTAAAATAAACATTTTTACTTGGCCAAATGCTCTCCTATACTGTCTCTTTTTTAAGGAAATCCAATACATGTGTCTCTTCATATTTTTCATGGATTATAATGCTGGCCATGTGACTTCAAATGATCATGTCATAAGAAATGATGAACTATGAACTTACTGGTTTCTATTCAGAATCAAAAACAATTCATCATTTTTTTTGTTCTTTTTAATACACATGTCTTTGGCCTCTGAATCTTTGTAGGTGCACATATTCAGCAAACTGAATGTGCTTCTAATAAACACTGAGTACAGCATTTGGCCATTGAAGTTTTTCTGGAAGCAATTGTGATTATTTTAAAAACAGTTGTGGATAAAAAACAGATGTGATAGTAAAAATGCAGACTGGAGGTTAAAAGTTAACATTGTACAGTAAGGACCTACTTGTTGGTACCAGCAGAATATGCTATATGTAGCAAAAATAAACACGAGTTGCCTAAGTTCCCTGCTTTTATGTAATGATATAAGAAGAAAATTTTAGATAATCTGGTTACAAGACAATAAAAATTACAAATAAGGTTTTTGTTGTTAATATCCATCTACGGATAAAGTCTAACAGTCTAGAAAAAGTGTAAAAAATTACAAAACAATGCTTATCAACATGAGCACATTTTAGCAATCTATTATTTTTTTCATTAATTTCTAGGAGAAAAAAAATAAGTGAAAGAGCCCCATGAAGGGTTTTTTCTAAATATTTTTTTACATAAAATTAGTACATTTTCTCAGACATGGAAAATCCTCACCATTTTTTTTCTCTGTGCTTAGTATTAATGTTGACAATATTATAGGGAGGATGATCCATGTTCTATACAGTCATGTGAAAAAGTAAGCTTTCACAGGACCCTATACTATACTAAAAAGTAAGTACACTTCAGGATTCAGTAGTTTGTAGAACCACTGTTAGCAGTAATAACTTGTAATCGTTTTCTAAACTACTACATCAGTCTCTCACATTGTTGCAGAGGAATTTTGGCCCACTCTTCTTTGCAGTGTTGCTTCAGTTAATTGAGGTTGAGGGGCATTTGTTTATACACAGCTTTCTTATGGTCCCATTACAGCATTTCAGTTGGGTTGAAGTCTGGACTTTGACAGGGCCATTGCAACACCCTGATACTTTTCTTTTCCAGCTATTCTGTTGAACATTTGCTGGTGCACTTGGGATTCTGTTACATTGCAATTTTGTTTTTTGGGCCAAGATGGCGGCACGACGGTAGTGCGCGGCCACTCCAGAACCAAGGTGGCGCTTGTTCCCCCGTGATTGTCCATGTTCTGACCCGGTATTCGGGTGTTCCGTTGTTGTGGAAGCCAGGACAGTGGTGTTCGTGTTTGAAAGTCGGAGGTTTGAGGACGACCAGACGCCGTTGTAGCTCCGTCCACAGACGAGGCTAACTGGCGATCCGGTGGCGTTGTTTTTTCATGACCTGCCGGGCAGCATCCGGGAACCAAAGTTTTTGGTTTCCGGGGGAAGTATCGTTGCAGGGCTGATGCTGTGGATGGACGGTTTCTGGGAAATCCGATCTCGGCTTGCTGTGTGGACCGGGACTTCAGTCCTTGGCGTCGCCTGATGCAGGTGGCTGGAGAAGAGGACATCACGGGCGGGGTGTTGTGCTGGGCCGGAGGCGGGCCCTGGTATGGGGCACCGGGTCCTGGGGGCATGCTATATCATTTCACTGTGTATTTTATATGTAGTTGAAATGATAATAACGTAATAGAATCTAATCTAATCTAATCTAGTCTAATTACCCAGTTTTAGAGAAGATTGAGCTGTCAGACAGATGGCCTCGTATTTTACTCTAGAATATTTTGGTATAAAGAGGAGTTCATGGTCAATTCCATGACTGCAGGGTGCCCATCTCTTGTGGCTGTAAAACAGGACTAAATCATTACCCTCTACTACAATGCTTGACAGCTGGTATGAGGTGCTGAAATGCTGTATTTGATTTCTACTGTACTAGTACATTATACCAGAAGTCTTGTGGTTTGCTAAGATGCAACTTTGCAAACCTAAATGATGTGTTTGGTTTTTGCCAAACATGGTGCTGTGCATTATGGCCAGACATCTCCACTTTGGTCTCGTCCAAAGGACATTGTTCCAGAAGACTTCTGGTTTTATTCAGATGCTATTTCGCAAATCTAAGCCATGGTGCCATATTCTTTTTAATGAGAAGAAGCCTTCTTTTGGTAACCCCTTCAAACAAGCAATACTTGTTCAGTCTTTTTTAATTGTACTGTCAGGAACTTTAACATTTAGCTTGATAAATGAGGCCTGTAGAGTCTGAGATGTAGCTCTTTGATTTTTACAATTTCTCTGAGGATTGTATGGTCTAACCTTGGGGTGAATTTGATGGGACTCCCACTGCTGTGAATATTGTGGCATTGTGTTAAAACACATCTAAATACTCCAGATAGCAAATTGCCTAAACTTCTGCTTTTATAGAAGTGGTCACACTAGCTAAAGATCAGTTAATCAAGTGCATTTTATTAGCAACACCTGGCTGCTACTTACCCTTCCAATTCCTATGAAAGAAATGAGGATGTACTTCATTTTCTCTAAGGCTGCATAGAATCATGTGAAAACTTCCTGTTTTACATGACTACATTTTTGGAAGTTAGGTTAAAAAAATACTTCTAGGAGGAATACTTCGAGTAATACTTCAGGGATCTCTTCAATCCCACTGACATGTCTTCCACAGTAGATCCAGAGGCTGAGGACAAGGGCGGTGACTGGCCCATCACTGGGGCTTAGGTTGCAGAAGTTGTTAAAAAAAAACCTTTGGTGGCAGGGCCCTGGGTGTGGATGAGATTCTCCCTCAGTACCTCAAGGCACTAGATGTTGTGGGGGTGTCCTGGCTGACATGTCTCTGCAATATTGTGCGCAAGTTGAGGACAGTGCCTTTGACATGTCAAAACTGGGGTGGTGGTCCCCTTTTTCAGGAAGGGGTACCAGAGAGTGTGTTTCAATTATAGAGGGATCACACTCCCCAGCCCCCCTTGGGAAGGTCTATGCCAAGGTACTGGAGAGGATAGTAGGGTCATTGGTCGAACCTCAGATTCAGGAGGAACATTGTGGTTTTCATCCTGGTCGTTGCACATCGGGCCAGCTCGTTACCCTCTCAAGGATCCTCTAGGGTTCACTGGAGTTTGCCCAACCAGTCTACATGTGTTTTGTGGACTTGGAGAAAGCATTTGACGGCGTCCCTCTTAGTTGCTTATGGAGGTGCTCCAGGAGTATTGAGTATTGGGCTCATTGTTGTGAGCAATCTGGTCTGTATACGACCATTGCAGATGATGTGGTTCTGATGGCTTCATCGAGCAATGACTTACAGATCTTGCCGTGAAGGTTTGTTACCGAGTGTGAAGTGGCCGGGATGAGAATCAGTACCTCCAAGTCCGAGTCCATGGTTCTCAGTTTGAAGATGGTGGATTGTCCTCTCTGGGTTGGGGATGAGGTTCTGCCCCAAGTGGAGGAATTCAAACATCTCAGGGTCTTATTCACAAGTGAGGGGAGAATGGATCAGAAAATCGACAGATGGATTGGAGCAGCATCTGCAGTGATGTGGGCAGTTGTGATGAAGAAGGAGCTGAGCCCTAAGGCAAAGCTGTTGATTTGCTGGTCAATCTCCTTTCCCACCCTCATCAATGGTCATGAACTTGAACAGCTGAAATTAGCTTTCTCCATGGGGTTGCTGGGCTCACCCGTAGAGATAGGGTGAGGAACTCAGTTATCCAAGAGAAGTGGCAGGGGAGAAAAAAGTCTGGGCTTCTCAGCTTGAACTGCTACCTCTGTGACCTGGACCCTCGGAAAAGCAGTAGGGGATGGATGGATGGATGGATGGATGGATGGATGGATGGATGGATGGATGAGGTTAAAAAAACTCATGGCAGTATATTTTCTACTTCAGTTTCTGCAGCCTGCATCTGCAATAATACAATGTTGGTCAATAGTTGTTTTATAACTCAGCCTTTGATTGCTCAAAAAATCTAAATAAATACATTTGTAATCTAATACATTAAAAAATTAATGGTTTGCTTGACAGTTGTGTGGTGGTTAGCATTTTTGACTTGGCGCAAGAGGGTCCTGGGGTCCTCTGTGTGGAGTTTGCATGTTTTTAGTCCCTCCATGGCTTTTCTTTGGGTACTCTGGCTTCCTCCCACAGTCCACAGACATGCATGCTGGGATAGACTCCAGCCCTCCCACCCCCACCCTTGCCTGTTTTTACTTTACAATTAGTTGTCACTCAATTAAATTCTTTATTACTGTTTCCATGACGCTTAGGTCCATCCATAAAAAACCTCTGTCTGTGTGTAGAATTCTATACATACTATTTATTGCAATATTATTTGAGATTTTTTTTAGTATGTCCCAAATCTTTGACCCAATAGTATGTGAAGTGCACACAATTTCCAAGAGAATATCAGAGAATGCAAGCACAGGACATTATGCGGACATAAATATCCTACAGTAAAATGCAGTACTGGCCTACAAAACAGACACTACTGACCAACACAGCTGTGATCTAACATCAGTAAGTCAAAATTCTTTTGCCTGGCAAAATAAACTCTGTTATTTGAAAAAAAAAAAAAAATGTTACTCATTACTTTGATTGTACTAAGTCTCCAGCTGGCAAAGTGGTGCTCAAAAAGAGACAGTTTACGTGCTCTTGTAGGTAGTAAGTCTGAAAAGAAACATTTTACTTCTTTTTGTTCACACAAACGTATGCTGATTGATAGGACAAGCATGGACTATATAGTGCATAGTATAGAATTTCTGACTGGAATGAGCAGCGTTAACTGTAATTGTATGTGAAACTGCCTGCCCTTTGAAGCCAAAATACAGTTTTAACAAACAGCCTCAGCAGATGCGTTCAAAGCACTAGCTTTTCATTAGAGAAACTCATTGTCAGGAACACATAACGTTCAATAGCCACAGTGAGAGCACGGTTTGTCCAGTTCTGTGTGTGTATGTGTCTGGGAACTTTAAGCTCATCCGTCCCAGACGAGTTTTATCTGTCGGGTCTGTAGTCTTAATGAACCTTAGAGGGACACATCTTAGGTACTCACTCCAGTCACTGCTGTGCAAGTGTCCTCTAGTTGCTGCTGTCAATGACTCAACGTAGAAGCATGTGCGCACTGACTAATAAGATGTGTATGTGATGACTGGATGACATAGGTGGGTATATACACATGCATACACTCCCACGCACACAAAAGGCATTTGCCTGCCAGGTGGTGACACTGGTATCCCTCTATCCTTCTGGTGATCAATCTTAAAGAAACAGGTAAACAAAGGGTTGTTTCTGTCCTTTAAATCAGTCTGCCCTTGTTATAAGAACAGCTTCTTTAAAGGAACAATGACAAAAAAAGATAAGATACAGCTGACATGAATAGATTCCTATTGACCAAAACAAAATGTTTCTTTTGTTTTTTCTGTGTAGCAGCTATCCGCAGCTTACTAATGCGTCAAGCATATCATGTCTGAATGGAGATTGCTTGTTACAGATATGATGAAGAGCTGCAGTGTAGCCACATTAATTAGGCCCCATCAGTGGCAAGCATTGCAGATTGAATCAGCGAGGTGCTTTTTTTTTGTGTGCTTGTGTGTCTGAATGCTTTTTGTTCACCAGTTATGAATATAGATTTGTGTGCGTCCATCCAGTGAGATTCAATAGCATGTCTATGTGTGTGCACGTGCTGTGTAGAGGGGAGATACACCACGAGTAAAGCCATGACTTTGGTTAACAGTAAACACACCACTGAGAGCTCATTAGAGTAGCTCTCCCCTCTCCTCGCTGCACTGCTCCAGTGACGGGGCTTTAGCTCCAGCCATATCTGGCATCCAGCAACAAGCTAATTAGTGGCTAGCACTCATTACAGTCAGACTAGTGAGCACAGCCCCTCTCCAGCACATCATCTGCAGCCTGTCAGAAACACAGTATGCATGTCACAGTTCCAAACTGACTCAGATTGGAAGGGGCTAAGTAAAGCATTTTGCTAAATAGGCAGCATTAGCCCTCATTTATTTCAGGCTCATCAAGATGACATTCATGAGGTGTAATGATTTGTGTGGCACCAGTTATTAAATTTGTCTGATATCTTTAAAGGGTCAAGAGCATTTTTATTGGGATAACATCAATTTCATTACTTAAAAAATTCCTTCAATTTGTGCTCACAGTATTATTACATTATCTGGGAATACCTAAGACAGAACATCAATCAGTTTTGGCACATTCATGTTGTCACTACAGTTTGACTAAGGGCAGCTAAAAGTTGCACATATAAAGCTTCAGTTAGACTGTGTTTCGAACCATGGAGGGAGACTAGTCTCTTCAGAAAACTGATAGGACTGGTAATTTTTTTCAAACAAGTACCCAATGTTTATATTCCCTTGGTTGATGTGGCCAATAAGTAAAAACAATGAGCTGAAAGAGGCTAAAATACTCCGTAGAGCTCAAGGGAACTGCAAGGTCAGACGTTGTCACTATGTGAAATACATATAGTTACATGATCCATCATTTGTATAAAAGCTGTTTTGACTTAACCAAATATAACCATATTTTAACCTTGGCTTAGGAAATTTCACATGTGGTAATTTTGGAAGACTGCCCAGAAGATGTCTATTATCAAGCAGCCAAAGATAAGGTTTTGTGCTTGAGACATAGGATTGCGCAAACTGGGAATACTTGCTTTTCCACTTTTTCAGGAGCAAAAACTTGCCAAAATAAAGATGAATACATTTCCAACTCTCAGGAGGGGGTAAACTGTGTGAGATCACATTAAAATCTCATGTCTAAAAACTACAGTTTTTAAAGACAGATACACACTCCCTTATTAGACGGGCCATATTTTTCAGTGAGCATATTTCTCTCTCAGCAGCATTCCGATTCAAGCAATCACACTTTGTATTTCCATTTGGTCTTAAAAGCTAAGCACTAGCTTACCAATTATTACTGCATCACCTATTTTTTTGTTTTGTTTTATTTTGCTTTGTTTGCTTGTATAATATTAGGTACAGTCTACAAAGTATGCTTTGGCAGTAATTATAATCTGTGAGCGATTGCCAAATAACCTACTTCTTTAGCATAAACCTTCTTTTAAATAAATCAGACTTCAATTACTCATCAATATGCATAGTGACATGATTCATAATAATAGCTATTCATGTTGAATTTCTCTCTCCCATTAATACACTGTATATAGGCTATCTGGGAAAAAGTACAAGGGTCATTTACATATTAAACCTACAGGAGCTTCTGTGACATTCCATTCTAAAACCATATCCTTTAATATGGAGTTGGTCCCCCCGTTGCAGCTATAACAGCTTCCACTCTTCTGGAAAGGCTTTCTGTAAGATTTTTGGAGTGTGTCTGTGGGAGTTTTTACTCATTCATCCAGAAGACCGTTTGTGATGTCAGACACTGATGTTAGATGAGAAGGCCTGGCTCACAACCTCCATTCTAGTTTATCCCAAAGGTGTTAGATGGGGTTGAGATCAGGGCTATGTGTGGGCCAATCAAGTTCTTCCACACCAAACTGATTCAACCGTGCCTTGCCTCGTGTACTAGCACACAGTCATGTTGGAACAGAAAAGAGCCTTCCCTAAACTGTTCCCATAAAGTTGGAAGCATAGAATTGTACAAAATGTCTTGGTAAGCTGAAGCATTAAGTTTTCCCTTCAGTGGAACTAAGGGTCCCAGGCCAACCCCTAAAAAAAATAACCCCATTGCATTATCCTTCCTTCCCACGGGCACCAGGTCGCCCGCAGGGACCATAGGAGTCGCCCGTGAGTCTGTTCTAAAAATAGCACTAGTCACCAATAAACTATTTAATTGGGATGCCATTATTTAGCAATCATATTTGAATTGATGTAGACTTGAAAATGAAAAAATATAGATGTAAAATAAAAATATTTATGAACTCTGACCTACTCTAGTTCAAAGGTCAGTATCATGCCTATGATAAACCTCAGCTTTTGGTGGTGATTTAAGCTAGCGGGCTGAATGGTTCCCACCCCCAAAGCATGGCAGAAAAAAGGAAGAAAACTTATAATTTCCATAGTGAATGAGAAGAAGAGGTTTTTTTTTTGACTGCTGTGAAAGAAAAATGTGTGTGTCTCATTTGCGGGGCGACTGTGGCAACGGCAAAGCAACATAATGTGGAAAAACACTTCAGTATGTGTCACCAAAGCTACCATGCTAACTGCCCACTGGGCAGCACACTGCGGGCTGAGAAAGCCCGTGAGTTAAAAGCAACTTTGGGCAAACAACCCAAAGGCCACTGAAATTCTCAAAAGGCCACTGAAAAATTCTCAAAAAACAACCGAAGCCTCATTTAGAGCTGCAGAGTTTTTGATAAAGAAGAAAAAGGCATTTTCAGACGGAGAAGTGTTCAAAGAAACAATGATGATAATTGCAAACACTGTATTTAAAGACACAAAGAATGGAAGCGATGTCATCTCCACTCTTTCTGATGTCCAACTGGGGGCAAGTACGATGGTTAGAAGAGTGTCAGCAACGTCCGACAACTTGACCGAGCAGCTGGACCGGGGATCTGGCGGAGTGTTGTTGGTTTAGCATCCAGTGTGACAAGTCTGTGGACAGCAGCAGTACAGCGCAGCTGATGATCTTTATTTGGATGGTGTTTGATGATTTCTCAACAAAAGAAGAACTCCTGACACTACTGCCCCTGAAGACAACTACGAGGGGAGTAGACATCTATAATGCAGTGAAGACGTTTTTCACAGAGAAAAAGATACCACTGCAGAAGCTGGTATCAGTGACTACAGACGGGGCTCCCGCTATGACTGGCCGACATGCAGGTTTCATAGCGCACTGTAAAGGTGACACAGACTTCCCAACATTCTTGCATTACCACTGCATCATTCACCAGCAGGCCATATGTGCAAAAGTGATCGGATTTGAGCATGTGATGACTCCTGTCCTGAAGATCATAAATGGCATCCGGTCCAAAGCCAAACAGCACAGGTCATTCAAGGTGCTGTTGGAGGAGCTGTCGGCTGAATATGGTGACCTTTTACTACACACAGAGATTCGATGGCTCAGTAAGGGATGAGTTTTGCAGCGTTTTTTTGTCACTTTTGAC
>VUQH01055167.1:0-10354 GCA_015106775.1 Etroplus canarensis | reverse complement strand
ATTGTTTTTCGGCTAAGCAAAGTATCCTCAAGCAGGTCACATTAACAGTCAGTATCACCAGGTTTACAGCAGAAGAATATACAGGTTTACAGGCTGCAGTTTTAGCAATACTTTGGTCTAGTTTATTCAGTTCACCGTGTTCAGAGTTTATTTCCTTGAATATGGTTTTTGTCCTCCTCACGTCTCCATGTGTGCGTAGGTTATGTTCATTGTCACTCCCCATGCATTTATTTGCTGCTGCGTGTCATTAAATGTTGTCTTCTCCAGCCGGTCGAGGCAGATGGCTGCCCCTCCCTGAGCCTGGCTCTGCTGGAGGTCTTTTCCTGTTAAAAGGGAGTTCTTCCTTCCCGCAGTCGCCAAATGCTTGCTCATAGGGGATGTTCTGATTGTTGGGGTAGACGATCCGCTGTGGCGACCCCTAACGGGAGCAGCCGAAAGAAGAAGAAGACTGTAAGGTCTTTTCCTTACAGTGTGAAGCACCTTGAGGTGACTTTTGTTGTGAATTGTCGCTAAATAAATAAAACTGAACTGAACTGAATTTTATCAGCTCTAATATTATAGGACCAGCAGACATCTGCTTGTTTCTTTTTCATATAAAAGCCATATCTTAGTTTCACTAGATACTTTTCACCTGGTTGTCCGTGCACCACCTGCAGCGGCTCCGCACCCCACAGTTTGAGAACCACTGCATTAGATAAAACAGTTTGCCTCTGAGGACATCATTTGCAGTTATATCAATATATAGCAGTATATTTTATTGCTACAGTAGGCATATCACAAAATGTTTAAAATCACAATAACATTGTATCATAAATATGATAATATCATATTGTGGCGTCTCTGGTGATTCCCACGTCTACTTAAGACATTATTATGCCGTAAATAAACCTAACGATGGCACTTATCTTTGGCAGAGGGGCACATGCACAACACTCATTTTATGTACATTACACTCCAGACCAACTCTTAGGAGTAGTGATTCTTATGAAGACAGAAATGTGCGAGTAAAACGACAAACATAACCTTGACCTTGAGCACAGTCTGGGCGAAGCCCAACTAGGTGGTCACTGTGTATAAGTTTGACACAAATCTGACCAATACTGTAACAGGAGCAGCGATGCTTGTGAATTATGAACAGACAGGCAGACAGACAGATGGATAGATGCCATTGGTCCACACATATCCCCTAAGATGAGGGTGATTATTTTTATAGGTTACTAGATAATAGTTTTGCTGATCCGACCCACTTAGCTCAAACTGGTCTGTGTGTGGCCCACAATGCAAAGTGAGTTTGACACCCCTGCAGCAGATATTACCATATATATTCTTCATGCTGGAAGTGTCTTATAAACCGCTCAGTGTCTCTCTGTCCCCTTTGCTTTCTGTTGCTGTGTGCAGAGGTGCACCTACGCACAGCCCCACTCCTCTGTCTGAGCCGCCAAACAGTTTGCAATTAACTTTATAGCAAGTGGGCAGCGCTACATTAACCTGGTGCAACATTACATTGAACCGCACCATTAAAAC
The DNA here is from genome assembly GCA_015106775.1 of Etroplus canarensis. Lineage (NCBI taxonomy): Eukaryota > Metazoa > Chordata > Actinopteri > Cichliformes > Cichlidae > Etroplus > Etroplus canarensis. Next base: position 8,830 of record VUQH01055167.1, on the reverse strand, counting down.
ACACCCTTTCACAATCAAAAATGCACTTTCAGGCAAAGCCTGACTTTATAAGATTATGGTTTCATATCCTGCTCATCATGTTTATTTCAGACACTGAGGGACTGGACTAACCTGCGTGCTGAAAAGTGACACGGAGTGATACCCAGAGTGTCCTCCACAAGCTGGGAGTGGGTTATATGCAGATTTAAATGAGTTCAGTCAATCCCAGTTAAGAACCTCACCGTGTGATCTGTCTGTCATACATCACTGAGTAACAAATGAATCAAAATATTTCCCACGGTAAAACAATGATGCACAAGCAGCATAACTTAAAAAAAAAAAAACTGTTTTCTCTCAGCAGGCGCCAGTCATGTACAGCTGTCAACATGCCAACCCTCCTGACTGTAAACCTACCATTTGGCTGCAGTTGCCTTCAAAAGAAAGATTTAAACGATCCAGGACACTCACAGCCTGCGCTGGGAGCAGCTGACATCTGGCAGTAACTGGAGGGAACACTTGGGCTTTGAAATGAATCTCTGCGGCTATATGAGCTATCCCTGTGATTAGTCACCACCTGTCACCTCCAACCTGACGTGAGTTTGACAATCACAATCGATAAACAAACGACCGGTTCAGATTTGACCAAAAAAACAAAACAAAAAACAAAAAAACAAAAAGAAGGGCTGAGGAGCCTCTGTCCAGCTCAAACCCTCAGTTTGTGCACCTGCTTACGAGGCAGCAATGTGTGGCTGCCGCTGCTCTGACAAGGTCATGGCATCAGGATAAGTGAACGCCAGGGTCACTGTAACACAGCGAGCGGCGTACATACAGCGCTGCGGCTCTCTTTCCACTCCGTTTTGGTACAAACGATCTTCTGTTCATCCTGCCATTTTGCACACGAAAACTATGAATGGAAAATTTAAGAATAGCGGGCAAATACTACAGCTGCAACAGATACTACACACACTCAGCGGAAATTATAACACAGGACTCCTGAAAGATGCAGAAAACAAATCCCATATTGTCTGCAAAACGCTCCTGTCCAATCTTCACAGTAAGCAAATTCTGTCTGGTGGTGGACGAGATACAGCGCCAGCTGCTTTATATATCTCTATTTAGACATGACAGCTATTCCCCTTCCACCTCATGTCCGGAGTGCACTCCAGCTGCTCTGCACACAGGTAGCGCTCCTCTACGTCTCTCTAAAAAGCTCTCTGCTCCTTACTCCTCTCTGCATATGAACAAACAGTGTAATGCAGGAGGGCTGCGTTCTCTCGAAGCTGCCCTTGTGTTATCTTCTTTACCATGCTTCAGTAAAGAACACAGCACAGACTGGTGGGGCTCTTCATTGATGCCTTCTGTGCGTGCACTGCTTCTTAACTGATTCGACCTTGATGGAAAGATTACGAACAGTTCGTGTCAGCAGAACGTTAAGGAAGTTGTTACTCGACACCCTGAAGCCCTCCGTAGAGGCCAGCAGGCTGATCCATCGTCACTCAGTCATGGATACTGCCACAGACACGTGAGATAAAACAGCCGCATGCATGCAGTAGCTGTAAGTCTGCCCGGTAGTCAGAAGCTGCTTTAATGGTAACCATACTCCAAGATGGCATCACATGTGAAGTTTTCATTTGTTCTGTTTTAAATCAATGACTTGATTATGTAACATGAGAGAGTTCCATTTTTGTGTCTTTGTTCTTCACACTGGTTTTAGGTGGGAGGAACGTATTCTGAAAAAGCTGATGTAACATATGTCCAAGTACCAATCAGGATGGAGTGGTGTTAAAATCAGAATCTGAAGACACTGGGTCAGCTCGACGCCACCTATATGTGTAGTGCTGCTGGAGTACTAGAACACTACAAGCTGACTGAAGTATGAACACTTGCCGCTGTGGATCCACGGCCTTTGCAACAAATCACAAAACACCATGTTATAGGTGTGCATCATCGGCATATTCTGGTAGCTTAAGCCCCTATCACACCTTGACGATTTAACGAGCATATGCCCAAGTATGAAAAATTTGGCGAATATGCTCGTGTGCGTCAAATAAGTTATTGGTAAGTTTTGTATAAGTTAAGAAGCACGTCGTAGTATGGCAAGGTCGCTGAAAAACTTTGGGCATGCACAAAATTTCCAACGTATGCAAACGGGCCATAAGTTGTAGGTAAGGTATGCAATCACTGGCACACGTTCACACGTTACTTTTAAGTTACTCAGAAGTCGAAATATGTCGAGATAAAGCCCCTGTCACACCTTGACGATTTAACAAGCATATGCCAACGTAAAATACCTGCAAATACGCTGGCCTACCTTGATTAAGTTCTAGGTAAGTTTTGTATAAGTTAAGCACACGCTGAAGTACGCCTGTATACGTAGCAGTATGGTGACGTCGCTGGAAAATTTTGAGCATGCACAAAATCTCTGACGTTTGCCAGCGTATGGCTCATATGTCCACTTCCTACATCACGCTACTTATAAGTCAAAATACGTGGAGATAATGTCTAGCGTACCTAAAACATATTAATAACCAATGAGTAACATGTTTTTAACATATGTGTAACATATATTAAACATACTAATTCCATAATAACTCCAACGGATACTGATGCTTGTAAACATATCTGATGTGTTCCAGTCGTACTGAACCTGTTTCTTACACACAGCGACAGTGTAACTGCGTATGTATTGCGTATATTTGGATGCATCGCATACAATGGTTAAATTATCAAGGTGTGACAGGGGCTTTATCTCGACATATTTCGACTTATGAGTAACTTAAAAGTAACATGTGTGAACGATCACATAACTTAACTACAACTTATGGCCCGTGTACGTGGGAAGTATGAGCAATACTAGCATACGTCGGAAATTTTGCGCATGCTCAACATTTTGTACTTTGACAAATACCAGTGTGCTTCGGCGTGCTCTTAACTTATACAAAACTTATCTATAATGTATTCGACGTACGCTAGCATCGCCAAGGTGTGACAGGGAAATTAACGCATTGTTCTACACCCCTGTCCTCCCCCACATGGAACCGAATTTTTGACTAAATCTAACTAACAATGATTTCACAGATTTGTAAATGTAAATTTCCTCGGGCTGCTGCTATACTGTTGCTGTGCTGCTTATGTCAAAGAACTGTGAACGCATTCTTGTTGTTTTGTCTCCCATTAATTAATGTAGCTGAAAACAGCCACATGAGTCAGACATTTCATCTCAGCGGTGCGTCTCTAACAAATGTTGAGTTCATTTTAACTTGAAAAATGATAGAGAGAAAGACAAGTTGAACATGCGACCGCTGAACTGTGGCAATCAAAATGCAGTTCAGGCAGAAAACACAACATGCAAAAGTTTAGAGACTCTCCATCAGTGTGTCAGCTTCAGGTCTTTGCATCACATCATGTCTGACTGCTGCTTGAAACAAAGCAGAGGAATGGGTTGGAATGTGCTTCCGTCACAAATGGAGGTGATGCTGGCAAGTTGAGAGATTTTGATACTCACGAGCACGGAAAGAAGTTGCATCTTTTTTTTTTTTTTACACTACCAGATAAGAGGACAATCAGCAATACAGCATCAAAATGTTAAAAGTCTATCGTTAAATCAGCATCAGCCAGGAAATAGCCCAGCTCAGGTCTGCAACTCCTCCTACTCTATCCCTTCTCTCCTGATTTAATCTCAGTATCCCTCCAGCGTTTTCCAGAGAATTACAGTGTATTTATTGAGGTAGCGAAAAAGAGCGCTCACATGCATGTGTACACATGAAAAGCGGTGCAACCATGCTTTTACAAATAAAGGAATAATGCCTTATTTTCTTTGTGAGAACAAGTAACTGAGGGATAATCTGCTGCTAAAGTTTAGACAAAAAGACTAAAGCATTGGGCCACCTGCACATTACACCTACAGGAGCTTTTATGAATCCCATTCTAAATACAGGCATTAAAAAGGTGTTGGTCCCACTTTGCAGCTCTAACAGCTTCCACTCTGCTTGGAAGACTTTCTACAAGATTTTGGAGTGTGCCTGTGGGAATTTTTCCCATTCATCCAGTAGCGCATTTGTGAGGTCAGACACTGATGTTGGACGAGACGGCCTGGCTCACAATCTCTGTTGCAGTTCATCTCAAAGGTGTTGGATGGGGTTGAGGTCAGGGCTCTGTGCAGGCCCGTCAAGTTATTCCACCCCAAACTCATCCAACCATGCCTTTATGGACGCTGCTCTGTGCACTGGGGCACAGTCATGCTGGAACAGGAAAGGGCCATCCCCAGACTTTTCCCACAAAAGTGGAAGCACTGAATTGTCCAAAATGTCTTGGTAAACTGAGCAGACCAGGCCAGCTCCAGAAAAACAACCCCGTACCATGATCCCTCCTCCACCAAACTTTACAGTTGGCACAATGCGGGTAATGTTTTCCTGGCATTCCCCAAACCCAGACTCATCCATCAGACTGCCGGATAGAGAAGAATGATCTGTCACTCCACAGAACATGCGTCCACTGCTGCAGGGTCCAGTGGCGGTGAGCTTTACATCACTCCATCTCACTCTTATTTAAATAAGTCGTGCATGCAGCTGATCATCCATGGAAACCCATGCTACGAAGCTCCTGACACACAGTTTTTGTGCTGATGTTAATGCCAATGAAGGTTTGGAACTCTGCTGTTACTGAATCAGCAGAGTGTTGGCTACTTTTACGCACTATGTACCTCAGCACTCGGTGACCCCTCTCTGTAACTGTACGTGGTCTGCCACTTGGTGGCTGAGTTGCTGTGGTTCCTAAACGCGTTTGCTTTGCAATAATGCAGTTGTTTATGGATCTAGGAGGGGAAAAAATCTGCAAACTGACTTTTTGCAATGATGGCATCTTATTACAGTATTCATAATGCTCTTTAGAACCACCCATTCAGTCTTCACACCAATGAAGACTGTCAGACCGTGTGGCTAGGTGCTTGATTTTATACATCTGTGGCAATGGGACTGCCCGTAGCATCCAAACTCAAGAATTAAGTGGTGTGGCCCAACACCTTCATCCATACACCTTAGCATAAGTCTCTCTCACCAGTGGGTCCACATATTCTTTTACTTACAGAACACATTTTATTGCAATTGGCAACAGTTGCCCTGTGTGGCATGCTCACCTTCAGGCTACACTCACTCTCACAGCCAACTTTGCTCACTTACTGGCAGTTTAACACGTCCCTCCCCTCCAGGTCCCACACACTACTGAACAAGGACAGGTTAATTAGAGAATGTCCACCCGGTGTGCCATTTACTCCACCTAGCACTACTCTCTGCACCGCACTGCCCCACCACTTCCCCTGCAGCTGAGCCAAAACCATAAACCTCCACAGTGACATCATTTCACTTTAACTCGGTGTAATCGAGTCGTGGGATTTGTTCTGACCTCCACTGCAAGTTCAGATAAATTACCTGCTCTTGTCATTTCGGACCCAATCACCAGGCCCACACAGAATCTGCGCCGTGCACTGTCCGCAGATTTTCCACGATTTTTCACAGCGTTTGAAAAGTAACGCATCAAGCCGGATCACCACTAAAACCATGATTCCCTGCAGATTCCGTTTGGACCTGCTAATTACTGTTACCCACAACAGCGACTTATCTGTGGGATCCACCGCGAGGCCCATCGGTCTGCATACACCAGCACTGCTGCCACAGAGGGAATCCCGTCATGTGCAGTGTATGTCCCACATCAGGGGCAAGGTTAGAAGAGGGGCCTGGGGTGGCACTGCCCCCCCCCACTTCCATGCAACCACTGCCAGAAATTACAAGGGGGGGGGACAGGAGATCTACAGCTACTTTTTACTGTGAAAACCAGTTTTGTCCTCCTCAATGCATAACTGTAAATATATAAGTAAATGTCCAAGCATATTAAATCCAGTGAAAGCTACTGGTTTAATTACAGATGCAAAGCAATAGTGGTTTGAAGCATGGACTCCCCTTCATGTGCTTTGCAGTGGTTTAGTCCACCTAATTCTACTTTGCTAACTCCCTTCTGCTTCTATAGTAAAAGTAGCTTCAGCTGCTCCCTTGTATTTGCCCTAAGGGGTCGTCACAACAGATTAATGCAGATCGGTAATTTGACAGAGGCTTTACACGGGATGCCCTTCTGGACGCAACTCCCCATGGTGAGAGGGGCTTGCTGTCCCAACCTGGAATCAAACCAAGGACCTTTTGCTTGTAAGGCGAATGTGTAAACCACTACACGACGTTCTGTAGTAAAGTTAAACATATTTACTATTGAAACCAGACTGTAAATTATTAGCTACTGTGCTAATAAAACCTGGCCATTAAATCATGTGTCATATATTATTAAGGTGCAGCTTGTCTCCTAATGATTGAGAGGTTTGTGCTCATTACAATTACTGTAACACAGATTTTAAACCAGCTCCTTTTGATTTTTATTTCTGACAGATTTTTTTTATTTTCCGTGAGCCCCCCCCCCAACTGGTTGTTAGGCCCCCACCCCACCCCTTTTGGCACGACCCTGTGCCACAAATGCCAACACCAACACAGTCAGTCGGTTTGCCTGTTATATACATTTCCCAGGGCCTATATGAAACCACGCTTCTAGAATTCACCTCCGTATCAGGGTTAGGATGAATTTAGAGGACCGCAGCTGAGGCTATGGCGAGGTATCTTATGGCCCCATCCAATGAATGTTTAATGGGTCTAGAGAAGCCGGCGTGGAGGAAGCTGACTGTGCTGCATCAGTAGGCCGGGCTGTAAAATGAGACAGGAGAGGAAGCCAGCCAGCTCAGGACGGCGGGAGGAAGGGAAGGGAGGAGGTGAGCGTAATGGAGTACAGTATTCAGAGGAAGTATACAGAACTCACCAAGATGTACGTTAGCAGGAAGCCATTACCAAAAACCACAGCGCTGCACTAAAAAGCCCCCCAAATGAAAATGGGATTGGTATGAATGATGTTTTTCAGAAAAGCTCCATTCCAAACCAGCACTGATATTAAGCCTGAGTTACGTTATGAAACACGCTATTAGTACAGTATTAGACTTCAAATGAGCCACACTGCAACGCCTGATAAAATGAGTATACTTTATCCACTGATCCATCTAACCGCTCCCTCTGCCTCGCAGCGCCAGCGTACACGAGTCCATGTCTGTAAAACTGGCAGGGGGCGTGAAGTAAAGAAGCAGTGTACCGTGCACACTGGGATCTCTAAGCAGATCAGGAAAACACTGTCAACTCATGGGAAGGCTTTCCTCTGAGCCCACTGCTCATGTCTGACTGAAGACACAAACTGGAGGCAGAATGCATTACCACTGTCTGTAAACAATGTCAGGATCATTTCAGAGCTTTAATGCAGTGTCAAAGCAGGGCAGTTATGAGGCTGAAGGATATGGCGAGGCTTGTGAGAGACCTAAAATCTAGTGTGAGATGTCTCGGTGTCAATGGCTGCAAGATATCTGCATTTTTTTGGAAAGAAAACTGGGGATCATCCCCTGAGTAAAGCAACAAGACGGGTCTAAAGATCAGTAAAAATGAATAATAATAATAAAATTTGCCCTTCAGAGACCCTCCCAAAACATGTATTACCATTATGCTACGTCTGCTTCACGCTGTGAACATCTGCCCACACACTGCTGCCCTGCTGCAAACCCCGTTCAGCTGTGAACAATAATCTGAGGGTCATAACAGAGAAAATAAAACGATTTCACTTCACAACTTCAGTTATTAAAATCTGCAGGAAGCAAAGTCAGCAGCAAAAGAGGGAGGGAGAGGGATCAAGAAACACCTCTAATCTAATTTGGATGGGCAGGCCAGTTAATTTGATTTTACACTGTCTTGTGATTTGATTGGCTGTTGGAAAATTCACTTTGATAGGTGTGTGCACAGGCAGGGTATTGGTATACATGTATTTGAGTGCTCCGAGCAGAAGGACGTCTGAAAAAGTTCGGATCAATCCACAGGACTGCTTAATGCAAGTCAGGCGGTGTCTTTCCCTTTCGTCTGACGGGCTTCATCATTTCTGCTGTCAGATACTGAAGCCCCCACAGTAAAGATGGCGGCCGACGGAGCCCAAGTTCATTCTGCGGAAATGATTGGCGTGTTCACAAAGTGCGATACACTACAGTGACATAAGACACCAAGATTGGCTGAATCGTTTGGTCACTGTTAATCTCACAAGTTGCATGAGCTCCACATTGCTGTTGTCTAATTGCAAAATGCCAGATGTTGCATGCTCTGCATACGTTTAACTTTCTTCTCTTAGAGAAGCTCAAAGCTTCTCTAAGAGTGCCACCATTCGCTAAAATGAAACATTTTCAAATAATAAAAACTAAAGTGAAAGGAGAAAACCTGCTGTAGAAACTAACTAAAACTGAACTGAATTGAAAGCTAAAGCTCAAAATGAAACAAAAATAAAAACTAATAAGAAAATACAAAATTATAACTGAAGCCAGGCCTCGTAGGAGTGACAGATGGGTTCAAGGTGGGGGTGGGATTACATCAGGGATCAGCTCTGAGCCCTTTCTTGTTTGCAATGGTTATGGACAGATTGACAGATGAGGTCAGGCAGGAGTCTCCATCCACTATGATGTTCGCAGGCGACATTGTGATCTGTAGTGAGAGTAGGGAGGAGGTGGAAGAGAGCCTGGAGAGGTGGAGGTATGCACTGGAAAGAAGAGGAATGAAAGTCAGTAGAAACAAGACAGAGAACATGTGTGTGAATGAGAGGGAGGCAGGTGGAACGGTGAAGATGCAAGGAGTAGAGGTGGCAAAGGTGGATGAGTTTAAATACTTGGGATCAACCATCCAAAGCAACGGACAGAGCACAAGAGAGGTGAAGAAGAGGCAGGGTGGAGTGGGTGGAGACGAAT
>VUQH01055166.1:0-16106 GCA_015106775.1 Etroplus canarensis | reverse complement strand
AATACACACACACACACACACACACACACACACACACACACACACACACACACACATACAGGTGGGTCAATAGACACAGGAGGGAGTGGTGCACAGCTGCAGACAATTACACATACAAGGGAAACAGAGGCAGGGGCACCAGACGAAATGGGTTTCAAAATAAAACAGGAAATGACACGGACAGGCAGGCACACAGACACAGATCATGACACCTTTAATGCCTGTTTTATTTAGTTTACAGTAGCATTCAAATAAGAGATACCCATCCTTCATAGAGGAAACTTGGAGCTGGTATAGTTCTTATTGTTGAATATACACTCACCAGCCACTTTTACTTTTTAAGTAATAAAGTACCAGGACCAGGTTGGACACCCCTGTGCCTTTAGAACTGCCATGTCCATACTGACATGACAACATCGTGTAGTAAGATCTGTACAGATGTCAAATGTGAATCACCCATTCCACCACTGTGATTTTCAGCACAGCAGTTTGAGATGATTTAAGCTTTGTATCATGGTGTATTACCCTGTTGGGTACGCTGTGGTCATAAAGGCAAGGACATGGTCAGCAACAATACTGAGGTAGGCTGCAGCATTTAAATGATCACCTACACCATTACACCAACCTGAACAATCTGAACCATTGATGGATGGATTCGTGTTTTCTCTTTCACGACAAATTTTGACCCCACCACCTGAATCTTGCAGCAAAAATTGAGATCAGATCAGACAACATTTTTCTAAACTTCTTTTGTTCAATTTTGGTGAGCCACTGCAAATTATAGCCTCAGTCTCCTGTACTTAGCTGACAAGTGTGATAAGTTTAACATGTTGTGCATTCAGAGGTGCTCTTATGCAGACCTTTGTTGCAACAAGTGGTTATTTGAGTCACTGTTGCAGTTCTATTAGCTAAAGCAGTCTGGCCATTTTTCTCTGACTTCTGACATCAACAAGACACTTTTTTCAGGGGAACTGCTGCTCATGGGATATTTTCTCTATTTCGGACTATTCTCTGTAACCCCTAGAAATAGCTGTGTGGGAAATTCCCAATAGCTTGGCACTTTCTAAAATTCTCAGACCAGCCTGTCTTGCTGCTGCAATCATGCCCAACCATGCTCAACCATACCATGTTCCAAGTCACTTAAACCACCTCTCTTCTCCATTCTAATGCTTGGTTTAAACTTGAGCATGCTCTCTTGATTATATCTTCATGTCTTATTGCTGCCATGTGATTAGCTTTTTTGATATCTGCGTTAATAAGCAGTTAAACAGGTACCTAATAAAGTGACGAGCGATTGCATAAACAGTTCAGATTACTTCAGTATTGTCTCATATTATTCAGACATTATTGGGATTTGTTCACACTATCAAGTTCAATGTGCAGCTCATCAACATGTCTAAGGTAGCTGAGGATACAATTTTCAGACAAAGTTTCTCATAGATCCTCTTCTTCATTGCTGATGAATTATCAAAAATATCTCACATAATACAGAAATAATTTTTATAAACAGACATGGCTGACATCTTTCCAGTATAAGCCAAATCAATGAAGCATTTGAATTCTGAATTATATTAAAGAAGAATAATGCTTATGTTTTGCCCAGATAAAGTGTAAATTATCTGGTTTCAGAATGAATGAGTTTTTTAGAAGAATGAATACAACACCATGATTCTGCAAACACACAACCAAATGAGCGCTTTATATATCAGATTTATTACAGATTCTGTTGAACAAGACAAAGTAAACCAATAAAAGTGTAAAATGGCCTTTTTTACTGCGATACTTTGACAATAACCCGAGGTACTGTAAAATATTATTGCACATATTCCCTCACCTTCATGGAGGCAGGACAAATTATCAAATACTACACTCATATAACCAGGACACACATGCCCTGGGATGTGGAACGCAGGGCACTCAGACCACACTTTACGCATCCGTGCAGGCAGGAATTTCACCTTGGGTGCAATGTACAAACAAGACTGAAAACAACAATAACAACTCATACTCATATGACAGCTTGGGAATTACATCGTGTGAATAAAAATGTGTCATGTTTGCCCCTCATCACGGAAATCTGCCCACTGTTTTCTCCTGCCCACCCTGTCAACATGCAGGAGGCACAGGAAAGACATGGATGGATGAATATATTCATATAGCGAGCTTGGAAAACGCTGTATATTATTACAATACACAAAAAGGGTTTTGGCAAAAGCTGTCGAACAGGTGCTTCGCCCCAGGGGTAGCACTTCCTTATCAACCCTCTGTGTGATTGCTCTGCTTCTGCTGCCATAACAGCAACTGAGTTTAACCAGGAAAAACAAAAGTTCAAATCTTTACTTTTAGGACTGGTTTACCAATTAGGAAGAGTCCTGACTTTAATTAATAATTAAGATTTTCAACATAAGGTTTTCCAAGAAGGTCCTGGTTGGAATGTTTTGGGAGGATTATTCTTTTTAAAGGTCTGTGTTTAGAAATTTGACATGAACCGGCTTCACTGACCACCTGAAAAATGGTTTTGCAGAAAAAACATGTTTTATGGTAAGAAAAGGTGATCTGATATGGAGTAAGGTGATACGGAGTAGTAAATAATAAAAGGTGTCTGCATTTGTTTTGATTACCATCCAGTCACAAGGATGGCACATGCTTAACCTTGATAAATGAACTCTCACATTTTTTTTTAAAACTGGTTTAGATTTTGCTCTCCTTACCTGGCCTCACCAACCACTCTCAGATCTTTAAAATTCCACCGAGGGAATCAAAGGACAGCATTTGTAAACTGATAGTTAATTTGCTTTCTTTTCGTTAAGCAGCTGGTAAATTCAACTGCCCCCTCAGTTCAGTGTGAATTCATTTCACAGAGGATAAATGCAAGCCAAAAATTGAATGTTTCTAAAAGCTGCTGACATGTTTACTACAGTTACTTCTTACATGTCCCTGGGCTAGGAGTAGGAAAGTGAACACATGAAAAAGGTCCTAGTTGTAAAAGGATTTAAAATGCAATATAGTCCAGGTCAGACCTTAGTTCATTCTCTGGTCACCTATGGAAGCTGCTGAATTCACTCATTCACAGCCCATTATTCAAAGATTTCTGGCTACAAGGATTGCATCACCCAGACTTGCAGAATACACCTTGTAGTTTGGTCCGATTTAGTGTTGGGTTTCCATCCAATATGTTCCACCAATTCATCTAAAGGTTGTTTTGGTCGACACTGTAGTACAACTGATGTGTTCAAACCTGTCCAAACAAACTGTCCCAAGAGGAATAAAAGTTGTATACAACAGGAAAAAACTAGGTTTACCCAGGGTGATGGATGAATGCCTAGACAATAACACACTTACTGTTTATGTGCAACTTCATTTTTAAAAGTGTTTAGACTTCCAACTATCTAACTTTCACTGGCCTCTACAAATCTGCGCATGGCTACAAACTTGGAGACATTTCTATTCCTGGGGCTTCTCATCTATCTATTCTAATGATGTCGATGAATGCTGAGTCAATATGCAGCCCTGCAGGGCAGAGCTGCTCGCTTCTATTCTCCACTTCCCATCAGCCTCAATCATCACCCTCTCTGCAGGGTTCTACGACAAACCACACTTTACTAAACAACTTCGCTCAAAAAACACATTGGCACCCAAAGGCGGAGCTGTGATGTTTTTAGTGGAAGTGAGAGCACATGAATCCTTAGGGTATGGGTGGGCAGGGATTGTGTTGGAACAAAGGGCCAATCTAATCATAGCATTTAGTCCAAACACCAACTCATACCCCTCAAGAGACAAGATGGCTATGGCTACAGAAGTAGATGCATTTGTTTTCCTTTTTGCACTCCTGTTTCCCGTTTTAGGGCTGTCCCCTGTGGTTCTCTTAATCTTCTAAAGAGTGCAAGCAAATGGCTGAGCACGCAACCCTCAATATGGACAGAAAAATTGAGTAGGATATAATGGTAGGTTTTGAAATTAAAGAGTGGGAGGATAGGAGAGCCTGTGAAACTCATCTCAGGTCACTGCTGGAATATATATTGAATGGCTGCCATTCCAATGTGCAACATTTCATTAGGGAGCTGATGGCTTTAGGAAGCAACTGAGCTGGAACTGAACCACTACCGGTCCATGGGATCATGAGACTGGGATTTTTACACTCTTTATGCTCCTTTGAGCAGTTTTTGACTCCTTCCCAAACACGCACCGCCCAGCATGCAAGTATAAATGATGGGCTAAACATCCCACTGTGTCGTTTGAATATACTCCACACATAGATTAGAACTGAATAAATAACAGCCAAAGCAGTGCCCACCGCAGCATACTAATTCAAGGGAAATTGTTTTCTCATTTCCTGTGCCTAAACACCACTTTGCAATATGTGAGGACACATTCAACACTCCTTGGGCAAAAATCTCTCTTTTACTTTTACTCAGGCACTGATATGAAACTTTATGATTTTGAAGCCTTTATTTGCTCTAACGCTGCAGGGGACAGGAACAGTAAGCTGTTGGAGAGACACAATTTATAGATTTTTCTTTCCATTGTACAGAGGCCGAGTTGCAAAACAGCAAGACACCTGTTTATTTGGTTTTATGCAGGAGTGTGTGTGTGTGTGTGTGTGTGTGTGTGAGAGTGAAGCAGACATAAAGATGTTGTTTTATAAGCTTAGGTATGTTTATGATTAAGTGTCCTTGTCGCCATGTAAATGGTAAAAGCAAACTAGCTCGCCCACTGATAGTCATTTCAGAATCAACATCCAGCATGGCTCGTGGTGTTCTCTCCTCCCAGTATTCCAGACTCTCCATTCAGCTATATGGAGAGACACTCCGCTGGATTCGCTCCAGACTGCAGGACAAACCTGCACTGTTCCATTCAAAATGCTTACCATTTTCCTCCCAGGAGAATCATAAGGATGCTTTTTTCTTTTTTCAAAAAAAAACAGCTGGCAGTATGGAAATATAGAAATGATGCCCAACGGTTAAACACTGGGGTTTATTTGGTCTAAAGTGTTTTGTTTGTTGTAGATAAGTGAGAGTTTAGAGGGGCAGGAGGGTATTTCATCAGTTTCAGGAAAAACACAGACAAAACAAGAATTATTGGAACGATTAATCTTATTACGGTGATCGTTCTGCACACTGTAACGTACCAGCAGATCACTCGCGCTCAGACAGATTCTACAGGCAGAACAAATGAATTTCTGATGGAAATGCAATCCGAATCTGAAACCACTTCATTACACAGTGCTGGATTTTATCAGAGGAAGAGGAGGAAAACAATAACTGAGACAATGACAGGCCTAATATTGCTCATTACTATAATGTTAGCCTCTGGCACAAAACTGATGTAACTGAAGTCCTACCTGATGAAAGCAAACTAAATTGACAGCCTGAATGAATACACTAGAAAGATGCAGCACCTAAAGAGTGTTTGTTTAAAATCCGTTTAGGTCATAACTAAAATTATCAACAGAATGTTATGTGAGGAATGATTATGTATTACTATGTATAACCAGCAAGTGCTGGCCCACACCTTCACATAAAATGTACCTCCAGAGGGGAAAGTCAGCTATTGTAATGTCTATTCCACCCTCTAACGTGAGAGAAAGAAGACTGCTGTCCAGAGATTGAAATTTTCTTTATACAGTCCTGACCTCTTGCCAAATATGTCTTGGACAGGCAATCAACAAATAAAAAAGGTAAGACAGCAGTGGCTGAAGTGCTTGGCAAATGATTATTGGAAAGCAGAATTAACAGAAGAGTTGATCAGCTGGGCTATTTTTAAAGCATAAAACTGCTTGCCACGCAATCTTCTGACAATGTCCCGTCCCTTCATCATTTGATACGGAGTACTTGAGCAAGCCAAATTGTTTAGCTTCTTCAGCAGATAAGCTGGTGTTGGATCATTTCTGTGGTTTAGGAGTGACTGGGAGTGACCATCAAAAACACCAGTAGCTCTGCTATTGTCATGGTGGTGTGCCATGGTGTGGTGTGGACCCAATATGCAGTACCGCTGGAGACAGGAGGATAAACTCAAAAGGCTTTATTTGCCAACACAAAGTTACAAAGCCCACAAAGGTTTTTCCTGGAGGTGTGGAAGCCTCCAGGCAGCGATCCAAATCACAACCTGGGTGGAAGCCGGGGAGAGAACACGAGGAGAGACAAAGACACATCCACGGAAGACTACCAGGAACAAACCAGTATGACACGACCACGAGAAGATGGGGAGACAGAACTTAAATAGACAGCAAACGACCAGTAAGAGGGCGACAGGTGGAAAGGGGACACAGCTGACACAAATCAGGAAGGGGAGTGCAGCAGGGACCAGACAGATACCAAAATAAGGAACAGGCGTGGCACAGACAAGGACGGAGACCCCTAGGGAAGGAAAAGGCAGGGAACCAGGAAAAGGAGAGGTGATGAACTCCAAAAAGGAGGCAAAAAAGGGGAACCATGACAGCTATCCATGTGCTGCAGAAGCACCATAAAAATAAGACAAAAACAAAAGTGGCCCTGCTTCAGATTCAAAGTAAGTACAAAGTATTTCGACATGTTGTACCTTTAAGCAGTTCTCTTTGACATACCTAACATTTTGTGTGTGAATATCATTAGAATACAGTCCACTTACTGCACTGAAAATGTCAGAGCAGCATCAGGGCAAAATACATTCTGCAGTAGTTTGAGTTAAAAAAAAAAATCTTACATGTTCATTTTAGGAAGACATTATTTCATCGGCTTTATATATATGAAATATATGAACACCTCCATGACATGCTTTAATTTAAAAAGTCCTAGATAATTACAAAGTTTTTATTCAAAAGTAGCACAAGTCTGATCAAAATTCCAAACAATCTGTAGAAGAGAATGTTAATTGTTGCACATTTCCACCCACTACTGTCTAGGAACTTGGTGCATTAAGATAAACAGTTGGTGGTGCTAATTGTCCAGTCCCATGTAATTAAACTACAGCAGAAGAAAAGGGTCTGTTTTGGTCAGTTTTCCATTTTGAATTCATTTGGACTGAAGTCACAAGTGGGAGATTATATCAGCTGTAGCTAATTAACATCAACTCTGTTACAACTCTGTTGAAAGTTTTGGCTATTTTCTGTGTCTTTGCTTGGCCAAAGATAATTTAGAAGTTAAATGAAACATCGCTCTTCGATGGAGACCACTCTGTCACTGAAAGTGGGCTGTGTGGTTCATGTTGATATCTTAGAGCTGTAGCTACATGGCATTTAAAAGAAACCAGATGTAAAACATAAGGTACACCAGTTACTATATCAGTCTGTCATAAACAACTTCATCTATGACTCGGATTCTTTCACTTCTCGTCTGAAGATACAAAATGCATAAATCAAAAGACCGGTTCTTCTAGTGTATTTGCAGCACAAGCTGATTTCAGATAAATATCACTCTTTACTTTGGGTTGATTATAACTGAGGCCACTTTCAATTAATTACAGCAAAACATAATTAAATTTCATAAAACCAAAATACAAGTACTGTTGAGGTTCTAAATTGTCAACAAATTATTTATACCTAGGCTGCACAGCTGAGACCCCCATAATATTCCGTAATAGGAGCCTGAGATTAAATGCTCTTCTATTTCAACCCTTTCATTTATAGTGTTGTTGAGTTTTTTGTTTTTAAGGTTACAAGTATTTTTGTGCCATTAAAGTGTGCGTTGTACAGACAGCAGCATTCACTATTTTAGTCTTCTGTAAATCACACTCCTCAAAACACAAGACATTGATGGAGAGAGAAAGAAATGAAGCAAAGAAGTACCTGAGAGCTCTCTGTTATGATTGGTTATCTTGAGACTTGAGAAAAACAATAAAAAATGAGGCAAGTGTACATAACTACAAATTTCAAGGGCCACTCAGCATCTTACAGATGGTGTGAAATGCATGAATAGCTAGAGCAATAAATATAAAAGACATTTCTTTCAGTAGTGCAGAGTAACATTTTTTTTTTTTTTTTTTTATCTTACCTGGATTCCCATTAGCCGCTTCCAACATGACCGCAGACCTTCCCAGGGTAAACACGCAAGGTAAACAATTTATAGAACAAGAAGCATACAGCCAGATGTGAAGCAAAGCCAGAAAAAAGCAGACTATTTCTTGTGACCACAATACAACACTTGAAAATCTGCTCTTAAGCTGCAGTAGACTCACCAATACAAAATTTCAGTTAACTGTCTGTCTGCCTAACTTTAAAACAAACTTAAACAGCTATGAAAATCTAGGACAGGATAAAGAACAGCTTTGGGAAGTGTCAATTCTTCTTTTTTGCTGCTTACTATAGGGATCATCCCATCTCCTCGCTCCTCAGTGCAACAATAAAAATCAGAATATAGAGACTAAGTCACACTATTAAAAAGTACTTACTCATTAATTTACTTTGCAGTAGACTTAGTATAAAAATGCAAAACCAAAGGCCCAAAGGTAAGCAGAATAAAAAGCAAATTGTCTGCAAAAGAAAATTACCCATTAAAGGGTAGTTGTGGTTCACACAGAGTGCTAGGGCCACATTTCTTAAAGCTTTATTTCCTGCTCCCTCATGCATCATAAAGATATCATTATCTGATGTGCTGCATTTTTATGCCGCCTGTTCTGGTTCATCTTCTGTGCTAACATTAACTTTTCTTCTTGTTTACAAACTTCTGACCTGCGGGAGTCTTCTTCCAAACTGAGCTTGAGACACTTGATCATCACAGTATAACACAAAGTCAGTTAAACTTCAGGGATATCAATCTGTCCAGTGAGGAAGCATACACCATTGTAAATCCAGTTAATCTGCTTTGGTGCAAATCAAAGCGACAGCAGGTGCACTGGAGGGGAACCAAAAAAAATCCCAAAAGAGGGAATGGTTTTGCAGGTAGTGGCCACAGACCATTGCTCTCTCCTTATTTCTCCTGACCCAGCCCAATTAGCTTGCACAGGTAGTCCAGCTCTTCCAGGATGGCACATCCATATGTGCCATGGCAAAAAGCTCCCCTGTCTCCCAGCACAGTCTCACGAGTGTTGAGGAGATGCCAGGAGAAGGGCTGTTACACAGGGAGAGCTGAACAGGGCCAGAGAAGGGCATCAACCCAGCAGCAGGACAAGTATTTGCTCCTTTGTTTGGGGAGAAACAGGTGGTGCCGCTCTGGAAGCAGAACCTTGTTACGCTCTGATGATAGTGTCCTCCCTTTCTTTTCCTTGCAGTGTCATATTCACCATACAACTCTGCACATCATGCATACTTTTTTAATACTATTCCAATATGTTCTCCAAGTTTCCCTTATATATCAAACAAAAATTACAAATTATATGCCTTTAAATATACATTACACTGGTTGTAAATTCAGTATTGAACTTATTCAGTATAAGTCAAATAACCACATTAAACTCCTTGCTGCACTCAGAGTACTTTGTGCAACTCAATGTCCGTTGTTGGTTTTCTAGATCATCGCCACTGAAACATTACTCAAGCTCCTACAGTCCACAGCAAATGTCCCAAAGATTGCTGTGAATATTAACTTCTTTCTTTCAGCCCACTGAGCAAGTTTCCCACCAAATATGAGATGCAATTTTTTGTCTCTACTCTAGGTTTGAGACATGCAAAACAATATGCAAATTATGGCTTGTTTATTTTGCTAGGTTTAACTAATAAACCGGCAAATTAGTATATTTATGAATTCAGAAATGCAGCTGCTAATGTTTATATAATTTGTCTCTGATGGATGCTTATTTTTACATCAGTTCAGCTTGGATATGTTAGCTCTCATTGACCTTTTTGCTTCATGATAAAAACCTTTGGTATTTTTAAACAATATTTGAGTGTCTAATGAAAAACTTCTCCAGTGCAATTAGTGTCAAACATTCCCACAAATAAACAGCCAACTGAAAGCTTCAGCTCATCCTGGAGGAACCACAATAAACACTTAAGTCTCATACCCGCTTTATATTGGACTTCTTAACTAAGAATGTGAGCTCAGCTCTCACTCTGAGTTTTACAGTTTCTGCAAATTTCTCCCAGCAATGACCACAACTTTATATGAGAACTCCCACAGCACCTCCTACTGAAAGCCTGAGGCGCACAGAATCTAGGTGGTGTCCAAATCCACAAATCAACTGAAAAGTGGATTAGGAAAACTCCTTGTGCCCAGAGTTAACAAAGTAGACCAAATGTAACCTGAGATTTACTTTGCTGGGTTTGATTATATCTACGGTATAATACTCTAGGTCCACTTTAAAGATGCACAAAGCTGAAAGTCAGCTTCATAAATTCATCACTATGGAGGGAAGCTATTTCTATTACACACATTCATCTGATCTTTTATTACGCAAATTATGAGGGAACTTTTAAGATTAATTGCAGTGTATGTGACGTATATAACATGATACACGCAACAAGCCCCAGTGCTATGACGTTTACAAGACTTCCATCAGTTTGTTAAACCAATATTGCTTCAAATTCTTCAAACCTTTTTAAGTGAAGAATCTTTGGTCGTTTCCCTTTAACATCTGCACATTTATCCACTGATAATATCCAATCCCCAGTGGTTGGCTACTTTAGAGTAAATGACCTTTATAAGGCAGAGGCATTGGTACAGCTATCCATTGTTATCATAATTAGCTCTGAATCTGACTGTGAACATGAACACTGATTAGACTGAACAACACTGCTTTGAACTTAGTTTGGGATTTTGTGCAAATTAACAGTGTTGGAAATCCGGAACATAGGAAGGCACATGGAGAGAGAGAGAGAGAGAGAGACCTCTGCTTTAGCTTTGGTGTAAATAAGTTTCCTAAAAACAATTTAAGCTGTTGTCAGATTTTCATTCATTTATTTTTTTGTAAGTGCATCTAGTTATTACTTGGTTATTTAAAATGTTACACTAAAGAAACTGAAGTTAGCAGCAGGTCTGCTCTTGAGGCAAATAAAGGCGCTGAACGGTGTCAGTATACAAACAGCATCCATTATACGCCATGCAAGCTGGGAGATAAGCGTGATAACTTCAAACATTTTTGCTTCAGCCCCCAGTGTGCTTATGATGGCAGCTGTCATGAAAAGCAACGGCATGATGCTTTGTGGCCAAACTAATGTCCTGAATGTGATGCAGTCGTACCAGCTGGCTCTAAGAGCACAACTGCAATTGACTGAACTGCCTTACAAGTGAACAAACAAGAATCATTGATTTAATTACCATGCTTTACAACTGAAACACTAATTCCAGATACCTGCTGTCTTCAAATACAACATCTGTAGATATTTTTATGTAGTTAACCATCAAGGCTTTGTCAGTACTCATGATCCCTCTACCCAACAGTGAGTGTCACAGCCCACTTCAGTAGTGGAGCCTCAACGAGGATAATGTCGGCAAACACAGGGGCAAAGAGAGACAACTGACAGGTGTAACTCGGTGGCTATCGACACTGACAAGTTCATAAACTCACAGTGACACGTACAAAACTGCTTACATTTCCCCAACCACATGAACCCCACGTTTGACCTTGAACTCAATTCACCCCTAAGCTGTGGCAAAGAGGGGAATCACAGACGAGAACTGACAAAGGCAAATGTTTACTCTGCATCTCATGAATAACTGCTGAATCTGATGAGACCGTACATACAGCGTGCACATCCCATGAACACCTTCCCTCGGCTCCTTCTAGTAGCAACAGCTTCACTCTTGACTATGCTATACCATCTAGTGGAGGACTCTGGTAGAACACGAAGTAGAAGAGAGGTGTGCAGCTCAGGTTGAGATCTCAGTATCGACCAAAAAAAGAAGAAAACTCAAGCTTTGCCTGTGAGTGTAAAAAGCTTCTTTCTACACACTGTTATATCAAAGAAGAGATGTTAATGTGGGTGGAACCTGCTACTGTTTGCATAATAATCCAACAATGTGATCAGAGCAAATCTCTGAGGGGTTTTTGACTGAGGCGAATTATTGCACTGCTAAAAAAAACAACACAATACCAAGCTGAGGAGTAAACACAATGCATTAACATCACAGCAGTACAGAGAAAGTGAAAGCCACTGTGAGGCAGTCTGTGTGATTTCTGTCAACAAACATTTCATGCACCACCAGGGGGAGCAGTGATTAGCTTTGTCCCTACTGTCAGTAGTTCAGAGTACTGGCCATGCTGCCTGAATTACATGACCTGGAAAACATAAGCTGAATACTGTGAATGGTCAGGCGTCTCAGAGTGTGGCCAAGTTTGAAAGTTCAGACGCAGGAGTGCTGGGTCTTGTCACAGGAAACCCAGGACTGCCTCAACAGTAACTTTAAAAAACTGTTTGTTCCAGTTCCAGTAAAACCCATATGCAAAAATCCTACAGTCACACTGAGTTTTTGTGCCACTGCCTCTGTAGTGTTCATAGCATTACATAGGAATATATGATTTTTTTTTTTTTCTTGAATCCTGCACGTAGGACTTTAAGAAATGCCTTCAAAATGAATCAAATCAGAATTTAAAAAATACTAAAACATCACTTTATATCCTCACTGGATATTCTGTCATGCTGCATTCTTCTTAAAATACCCCTGACTTGCTCCCTGTCTCTTTCACATTTTCACTTTAGTGTTAGTTTTTAGTTTTCATTTCAATAGCAGTGGACAGGTTATATTTCTCACTAACTTCTATCTTTTGCAGAGGCGGCAATTTGCAACAGCTACCAGTCTGTTAGACCATGCGCTCTTCAATAAAATATCTGAGATGGCCAAGTCATGGTGTAATTTTTGTGTTTCTCATCTTCTTATTTTCCATCTCTCACAGATGATTGAATGATTATACCCTGCTGTCAAAGCAGAGTGCATGTGTTTTAGTTTCACAGTTGCTAAAACATGAGAAAAGTCTACTCATTTTCTGACTACATGAAAAAAACAGCAACATCTAACCTTAATGTCCAAAAACAGCTAGAGAGCATTGTATGCTGTTTGTGCAGCATACCTCTACAAGCTTGATTGAGTGGATGAATAGTAAGGTCTTGGAATGCTCTGGGCTTACTGTCCAGTTCAATCCAATCCAATCCAATCAAGTCTGGTCAGGTCGAGTGCTAAATCTCTGCTAGACCTCTGCTGTGAGTGGAAGGCTCTGCTGGTGGAAGAGCCTCCTAAACAGCTCCAACACCAGAGGAGGCAGACTGTGAGTAATGCTTTAAAACTGAGCACTTACCTAAGACAGCCAAAAGAGCCCGAGGGGAAGTAGTGGAGCCCAGAGGAAAGCCACAGTTGGAGAAAAGGTGATGGAGATGGAGACCCAGAGGAGCAAGGTCACAGAGGACAGTTCACCCAATGAAGAAAAAAAAGGAGAACGAGAGATAAACATTTAGTATGTATAATAGTCATTACCAAATCAGCATTAACACCAGTGCTTTCCGTGTTACTGACGCTGTAGTCCATTTCAGCAAAACGTAAGAGGGGAAAAAAACAAAATATCAAAATAGTAAGAAAATAGTAAACACAAGCACGACAACACAAAAATATAATAATCAGTCGTTAAAACACAAATAAGGCATGTCTCTAATGTTTCCGAAAGCCAGCAAAATCTCTTGTTTCACTTTGAACAGGATCAACTGAAGTCTTTTGGACCACATTTTCAGAATCTATTAATCGACATTTAAATTTGTAAATAAAATTTCTCAGCAAAGCATAAACTGTAGAATATTACCAGTTATAAACATTTCGCTTCCATTTGTCCATCTTGGATGCTTAAGCAAAAACTTAAATGCACCTTTATACGCCACCTGAAGCTTTTAATTTTTGCTTTACTGTAAGTACATCACAGATGTGCTGTATTAAGCAGAGTACAATAGACTCTTTTTAGAGTCTATTGTACTTTACATCTGTACACATTTAAAGCTTAGCTAGCGTATTTGCTTTGGTATACAGATCATCGTCATCGTTCACTTCCAGTCCTCCTTGGTTTGAGCAATCATTATTACATTTAAATTTCAAATTAAATTCAGTACCATACTGAAAACCATAACTTGAGCAGATCCTGAGCAGTTGCTGCAAGCTAGCCAGCATCACATGATTAATAAGGATTCTTCAGTCATGCAACTCAACTTGTTCTTGCAGCTCCATAGAGAAACTATCCTGATTTATATGGTCTAAAGCTTTTGATGCATCAAGAAAGCACAGAAATGCAGTCAGATTTAGTCTATTACACTTAGAACAGCTTCCTTTAGCGCATATATGCACAGATCAATGACGGGTTTGGTTTTAAAACCAAACTGATTGTCAGTGGTTGTTGAACATTCTTTAAACCTGTCTAAATGAATTTTTGTAGCACCTTTGACAGTGTAATAGCCAGCACAATTGGGCTGTAGTTTTCTATTCTAGATATTTTATCAGTTTTATTTTTGACGACTGGCACCAATAGAACAGTTAACGTTGAATTGGGTACAGTAGGATCCCATGCATCAACAGACCAAAGAAGCATAATGCAAGTAATACTGAAAGTTTTTTACCGGCATATTTCAAATGTTGCACTATTATCCTATCAGGGCTGTGGGCTTTGTTCACTGCCAATTTTTCAACAGCATCAAACACTTTATCCGGCCTGACAAGCGCACCAATACGGTTAGAGCCATCTCTAAATTAAATTTATCACTTTTAACACAATTAAAAAAGACTTCGTAATACATTCTCCAATGTTCAACAATATTTTCAGCCTCAATAACATCAAATATTAGGTGGTAGAGGCATCCTGCTAGCCTTAATTTCTTTCCAAATTCCATAAAAAATATTCTGTTGAAAATTTTTGGCCACTGAATTTGCATTAATTTTTTTAAATGAAGCACATAGCATAAACCTCACATTTGCGTGCATCTTTTGTTCATACCCTGGACCGTATCTAGTTATCCAGTTTTTAAAAGCTGCTTTAATTTCACCCACGCAAGGGATTATATGGTTTACCCTGTTTTTGGTTAAACATTTCAAAATATTGTCCTACATTATACATAAATCATTATGACTTTGGTTCTTACAGTTGTTAATGTTTCCACACACACCAGCATCAAATGACATATTGGTATTGCTTAAGCCCTTGTCAGTCAGTAAATTGTACTGGAAAAGATCCTTTTCTGGGCACCTCGACCAATTTGATTCCCGCTTTGCTCACGGTTGACATAACTTGTCAACTAGGGCAGACTTGCAACATTTAAAGATTAACAGTAGAAACAAGTATGTGATCTAATATGACCAAGTCATATAAGATTTCCATACCCAATCATGAGCATCAGCTGTACATACACAGTGGTCTAGCCAAGATGTTGCATGCCATGCCTCACACCTGTATATGTACTGTAAGGCTGTTTACTGACAATAATGCCTTGCTGGAGAGAATCATCCTAATATCTTGACAGAACTGAAACAACTGTTGTCCAAAAAGAGAGTCCTCATCAGCAGCATCAGCATTCAGATCACCCACAACAACTATACAAGTATATGCATTTTCTTTAATAAAAGCACTCACATAAGCTAACCTTTTGAAATATTCATCCTCATTTAAGCAACATTCATAAGTAGTGTAAACATTAAAAATGACAAGAACACTTATCGCATACTACTTGAATTGCAATACACTAATCCACGTCTAACCTAATCACACTAATCATTGGCTTTTATCTTTTATGCCAGAGAATGGCTGCAATGCACTATTATCTTGCCCGAATAATGGTAGATATAATTAATATAGATTTGCTGATTGCATTATAAGTCATATCTTTGAGTGTTAGACGGCTGTTTAGAAAATGCGATCAAAGTGCAGACTCTTTTTTTGCCACTATGTTTATTCTCTTTTTCAAAATTTTTTCACAAACACATAACATATACACATTACACACACAAACTGCATACCTTTGCATCATTTTTCAATTCAAATAAACGTAATGAAATTGGATTAATTAACAAATTATGAAGGAAAATAATTAATAAATAAATACATAAATAAATAAATGAAACTAAAATTAAAAAAATAAAATTTAAAAAAAAAGGGAGGGGGGGAAAGGGAGAGAAAATGGGGGCTACATTTTACAGCATTTGCAAATCATTTCAGAAAAATCTAGTACTTTCATTTGTCATGATATTCATATATGGTTCCCAGAGTTTATCAAAGTCTTTTCTTTTGCCTTT
>VUQH01055162.1:0-17609 GCA_015106775.1 Etroplus canarensis | reverse complement strand
TTTCCAGAAGTTTTGGATCTTTGCACATTCCCACAAGCAATGGAACAAAGTTCCTTTCTCAGTCAAACATTTGGTGTACACATCTGGAATATTAGCAGACATACGATGGAGCTTGACAGGTGTTATGTACATTCTCATCAACCACTTATATTGAAGTAATTGAAATCTTGTGTTTATTGTTTGTTTTTGTGCTTTTAAACAAGCATCCCTCCAATCCGACTCATCAATATTTTCCCGTATATCCATTCTCCAGGCATCGAATTTATCTAATGTTGATTCTGTACTATGTGCTACTAACATATCGTAGTATTTAGATAGTTGGCCCTTCCTTTCTAAGTTAGCAAGTGTCATTTCCTCTAATTTAGATAAAGATGGTATACTGTACACATTATTTGTTTGTGTTTTGAGGAAATATAGCTTCTTAACTGCAAATATTTGAAGAAGTACTTCTTCGAAATTTGGTACCTCTGACATAATTGATCGAATGTAAGCAGAACACCATTTGAATAAAGGTCCTTCACCTTCTGAATACCTTTTGCATTCCAGGACCTAAATCTAAGACCTAAGACTTTTTCCCTCTTTAACAATACCCTGAACATCCTGACCAATATACCAGTGATCTGAGGTTTTAGGCAGTTATTAAAAAGTTATTATAGTTGCCTATATTGTAGTTAAAACATGGCCTAAATATTTTTCTCATAATTAAGTCTAATTAAGCTAATATCTTAATGTACCCTAGTGATGTTTTATTATTGTAACAAATATTTCTATACAATATTTCACAACAGTGAGCTGGAATTGAAAATATAAACAGAGGATTTTTTTTCAAAAATATTTGCATATCTTTATTTGGATGTCAGTCCTAGTAGGATTAAGGTTTTAGACTTCATAACTGCAAGGGCATTGATGCAGTGACTATGAACTGATACAACAAAGCCTCCATACTATGCAGTCTCTCACACCACTGTATTTGTGAAGTGTTGGATAATTATTTGCTTCATTTGCTGTTCTGCTTCACTGTCACATGCACAATGGAAAAAATAAGGTTTTGATTAGCAGTTTGAGCAGCCTAATCTGTTAGAGGCTTAGTGAATCCCTAATGTGCTTCTCTGATCAAAACTTGAATTGACTGAGTTTGTTGTGGAAGCTACAGTTCTGCATGCTTTCCAAAGCTGGGTATCATTTCCTTCATCTGGTGAGCTGAAAGGAAGAGTTTTAAAGGCCACAAAGCTCAGCTCTCAGCAGGCCTCATGTTTCTCGCCATGTGAGGCTGCATGTGTTGGTACACATGTTAGTGATCCAGTGCAGAAAGACGTTGAGTGTGTGCATGTGTGCGTGTGTGTGTGTGTGTAGGTGAGTGTGTGTGTGTGTGTGTGTGTGTGTGTGTGTGTGTGTGTGTGTGTGTATGTGTGTTTTCGGGGTGGGGGGGGTGAGGTCCTTTGTGGTGCATTTCTTTACACTTCCTAGACTTCAAGATGAAAAGGGTTAGGTCAATGAAAAAAGTCAGAGAAATGAACAAAAGACAGTTTGTAGTACAATGATTCCAAAGCGAGTTGTAACTAATAATTTTCTGTAGGTTTATGGTTTAATACACAATCCCTGGCCACTTGATCAGGTTTATATGTTTAATTGTTCATTAATGCAAATATCTGATCAGCCAATCACATGGCAGCAACTCAATGAATTGAGTCATGTAGACATGGTTAAGATGACCTGCGAAAGTTCTAACAGAGGATAGTTTGGCAAAGAAAGGTGATTTAAGTGACTTTGAACATGTAATGGTTGTTGGTACCAGACCTGCTGGCATTTCAGAAACAACTGATCTACAGGGATTTTTCCCACACAACCATCTCTGGTCTTTACGGAGAATGGTCCAAAAAGAGAAAATATCCAGAGAGGGGCAGTTCTCTGGGCAAAAATGCCTTTTTAGAGGCTTTGAGCTGATAGGAGGGCAACAGTTAATAACCACTTGTTACAACCAAGTTATGCAGAAGGGCATCTCTGAACTTACAACACACTGAAGCAGACAGGCTGCAGAAGACCACACTAGGTGCCACTCCTCTCAGCAAAGAACAGGACACTGAGGCTGCAATTCGCACAGGTTCGCCAGAAAATAGAAGAGTAGAAAAAATGTTGCCTGGTTTTTATGAGTCTTGAACTCTGCTGCAACATTCGGATGGGAGGGTTAACATTTGGTGTAAACAACATGAAAGCATGGATCCATCCTGCCTTCTGTACAGTTCGGGCTAGTGGGGGCAGCATAATGGTGCAGGGGATGTTTTATTTTCTTGGCACATATTTTGGCCCCTTGGTACCAACTAAAATATACCTTTCGGCTGCTCCCTTGTATTCTCCACCAAGGGGTCGCCACAGCAGATTAATCCGCATTGGTAATTTGGCAGAGGTATTATGCCGAATGCCCTTCCTGACGCAACCCTCCATGGTGAGAGGGGCTTGTGTCCCCACCTGG
The DNA here is from genome assembly GCA_015106775.1 of Etroplus canarensis. Classification (NCBI taxonomy): domain Eukaryota; kingdom Metazoa; phylum Chordata; class Actinopteri; order Cichliformes; family Cichlidae; genus Etroplus; species Etroplus canarensis. Next base: position 15,139 of record VUQH01055162.1, on the reverse strand, counting down.
AATTGAACCAGGGACTTTTCACTTCAAAGCGCAAACCACTACGCTACCAGGGACACCCCCTTACTGTTAAATTGCCACAGCATGCCCCAGTTTTGTTGCTGACCATGCCTATCCCTTTATTACCACAGTGTTCCATCCTCTGATGGCTGCTGTCCAGCAGGATAATGCACCATGTCACAGAGCTCAAATCACCCAAAACTGGTCTCTTGAACATAAAAGTGAGTTCTCCATAATCAAATGGTCTCCACAGTCACAGGTCTCAATCCAATATAGGACCTTTGGGATGTGGAGGAACTGGAGATTCACATCATGGATGTGCCGCAGACAAAGCTGCAGCAACTGCATGATGCTGTTGTTTCAGTGTGGACCAAAATCTCTAAGGAAATTTTTCCAACACCTAGCTCAAACTAAGCAGCATTAAGGTAGTTCTGAAGGCAAAAGGGGGTACAATCTGGTACTATCAAGGTGTACCTAATGACATGGCCAGTGACTGTCAAAGTGAACCCTTTTACACTGTCTGATTGTTTAACTTCTATTTGCTGTTGTATAAAACACACAAGAAAACTCAGAGACTGAAAAAAGCAGAAATTAAAGTCAGTGACCACTGTACAGTTTTTGTTGGAAAAGTATGCTATATGTTCATATGATAAATATATCAGACTTTTCTGTCACCCTGATACACTTGTTTCTTACATGTATCATATCAGATTGCTTTTCTCTTCCAGTTCCTAATATTACAGAAAAGGAACTTAAACACATTTAGACTGGCTAAAGCTTGCTTACCATGTCATGCAGAAAGTAGGGACAGCGGGATAATGAAGTCATTAGCACTTGGATGCTATGGTCTCCACTCGCAGGCCAGAAAGAAGTCTCTAAGGTTAACTGGTGATTCTTAATTGGTCATGTGCCACCAGTAGGTCTGCATGGCTGCTTGTCTCTGTGCTGGTCCTGTGACAGATTGGCAGCCTATCCAGGGTATCCAGTGTTAGCTGAGATAGGCTCTCGCAATTCTAGTTGTATGGATTCCATTATCTTTTTTCTGTTTATTCAAATTTTGGACAGGAGGCTAATGAGATCCAGACAATGTCATGTGACTGAGGTTTAGCTTTACTAGTTTATATCAATTTGCTAATGTTAAAGTAATCTATGAATGGCCATATAGTAAGGCATTTGAAATTCTCAGTGAAATGAGGAACGTTCAACTGGAACTCTAAGGTTCTCTTATGTAAATCCCCATTTGGACAAATGGTTTTTTTCTGCTTAGGGGGTATCAACATGTTGAAGTCTTTACTCACTACAGTCGGAATAGATCTTGATTTGGACTACACCAGTAGTCATTAATGATTTGGAGCTTAACGTTTTATTATGCTTCAGCAGCATCTCCATCCATCTCTTACGGTACTAACGTTGTTACTGCTACCACAACTGAATTATTTCCTGGATCTTTACCAAACTTGGTGCAGTTAATACCTATGATATTTAGAAGATCTGATAACATTTATGAGATTGTGGGGTTTAAAGGTCAAAGTCACACAAGATCAGATATAAGGTGGAGGCATACTGGCTCAGTTCTAGGCATTTCATTGTTTTTTATTTTATTATTTTTCATAAATGTCAAGTATTCAGCACATTACTTGAATCTTGTTTGTTGTTGAGTTTTGTCTTCATGCTGTCACTTGTGTGTTTTTGCTGTTTTTAAAGTATTTTAAAAGCTCCTCTAGGGACATGCATTGTTAACATATGCCACAGATGCTATGGTATGTACCTTTCATGTTACATACCTGTCTCAGTACAGTTAAATTAATAAATTAGTGATACTTGCAGCCCAAGTCACATTGACATCATGAATGTCAGTAAATCCCTGGCTGTCTGATTGGCTGAAAAAAAGGACCAGTTGTTACCTGATATTGGTCAGTAAAAGTTATCCTCCTGCAGCTGCCCTTTTGTGAAGGGGGTATAATTTTCATTTCCATGTTAGTGTGTTTTGAATGTTGTTCTTAAATAGCAAACACATAATGACTTTACATCTATGAAGCACTTTCAAACTGAAAGACTAAATCTTAATAAGTCTATCCCTCTTCAGTTCAGTTCTCTCACACAAAGTCTCTCAGGTTTACAGAAACATTGTAACAGTTTCCATGTCTGGTTTTAAAGAAGTCACAGCGTAGCCTCATGCACCATGGACTTTTATGACCTCAAAACGGAAATGACCTGCAACTTTGCCACATTAGTACAGGCTTGCATGCACTCAAGCACATTTCCTTTTGGTCCAGGAAAATCTGTATGTTAAGTATTTGGCTCAGAGTAGCAAATTACCACTGTTTTAGCTGAAAATGTTCCATTACTCTGTTCTGTTACTGCAAGCTAGCTGTGTTGTTAATTACATTAAATTTTGGCTGATCAAGAGCCAATGTCTCAAATGTATTTTCAGCTAATTAAATTTTGATAATGACTATGATATTAGCACATGGGAATGTTTTACTGTCACTATGGTCACCTTTATAGAAAGGCCAACCATAAACACCACAACAATTTGAGTAGGTAGTTACACAGCAATACAGTAGCTTGACAGGTGATGCCATCTGCTGGTGATACTGCCTCAATTCACTGTGAACCACAACCTTTATTAAAAAATAATCTGTTCTCACTGCCCATTCCACATGTTTTAAAAACTTTTGAATATAATCAGCTTCTCTCAGCTACACTTGCTAATTTCAATTCCAAACAAACTAGTAATATGCAGCATATAGGCCCATCTGCTCTGTGACTTGCACATATTCAACATAAATGCACAAAAAGTCACACTCAATACACAGACAGTAACAGAAATGTAACAGTATGCTCCTTGTGTGCAAATAAACCGAGCACCCAGAGATATCTTTATAGAGGTGTGCAAACAAATAAAAGAAAAATGTGCAATGTGTGACTCTACTGAAATACAGTATATTCTGTACCTTGAATATGTCTTTATACTGACCCACAGCAATTATTTACAAGTGTTTACTCAACTGCATGAAGAAAGGTTGCTACCAAAGAGACACTTGTTTACAAGCAATCACAGAGACTGGGCTCATGAATGTTAGGATACACAGTGTGAGCCCCTTTCTCTCACCATGCTATTTTTAGTAGACACCAATGCCTTCCGGCAAAAATCACATGAATATGGATAGTGTGCTTGGCTGTACAGAGTAGTTTACAGCAAGAGAGCAATGATTCAGACAGACAGCCCGCATGTATTTTCTGTGTGTACACTGGACCACTGTTAGAGTATCATTATGGTCTTTTTACCCAAGAAATAAAATACCAAAGAGTTGTTTAGAGTAAACAGGTCTTCTAAAGGAGTGTGTCATGAGGAGAATACAACGTAAAAACCAGGATGCAGTTAATGTTTATGTTGTATTTGTAATAATGAAATAGTGCTGTGATGTTGCTCTATAGAGTTCAATATTGTTTTAAGTGACTTGTTTTACTGTAGCTTCAACTTCTAGTTTTGCTGCATCAGTATTCAGTTAAACATCATGAACTAACTTATTACCTCTTTACTACAAAAAGGGTCTAAAAATCATGTTTAGGAACAGAAAGCTTCTTTTCATTTCATTTTTTAGCTTTCTGAGAGATTTATTATTTTCTAAAGTACATAATTTTTGTCATCATAAGAGCTGGCAAAAATAGCTCTCTCTCACAATAAAAGTATTAGAGTCATAATGCAGAAATAAACCATAAAAAGCACACTAATTCAATTTAATTATAAAAATGTAATTAATTCTTAAACAAGGCATCAACATCAAAATATTGATTGAATTTTTCTACAAAATACCACTACAATTGTATTTTTTGTTTTTCTTGTGAGCTTAACTGAAATGCAATAATTCATTTGCAAAAATAGCATAGTAGTTGACTTTTTACTTTGCACCATTACTAAATGTACCTGGCTTACTTCTCATCATTCTCATGGCAACTAGCATTGTCTGCTGTCCTGTCCTTGACCCCTACATATTTTGCAAGTCAATATTATTCAAAGTCTGTCTATGGTTTTGGCTTTAAATAGGCCAATTTAGGCTTGGAGCACATGCATCTTGGAAGACAGGTTTATTTTAGTGTAACTCAATTTTTCTCAAGTCTCCTTGGCCGTCAGGATATATCCTTGAGAAAGAGGCCACAGGCATCGATGCTTTTCTAAACCTCTAAAATCAGCTTGTATTCTGTGTATAAAAAATCCACAATGTGTAATTTCTACAGGTCCTGCAAGTTTAGCATTGTCCAGCAGAGAGTGCCCTGACTCTAACATAGGACTGCTTAGCACCAACTACTGGTTGACACAAGCAAGGCAGGTCCTGCAAGATATGTTTCAAGTTTGTGGATCAAAAGTCTTTACTCTTATTTTTATTATAAACATAAAAAAGAAAGTAAAAACAAAGTACACTTTTGTGTACTGCATGTACATGTGTGTTTAATATTTTTTGCACCTAGAAATATCACTTACCATGCCTGTGTCATGTTATTTAAAGTCAGAGGCTAATATAAATTGTGTCAAAAATTACAGTCATGACTTTGTGGCTTCAGTAGACTTACAGAACACTTATATGTCCCCCAAAGCCAACAGTCCCCTCAGTTCTCTTCTCTTGACATGTTTCCTCCTTATTTCCTTTATTCTTATCTTCCTTCTTCTCTTCAGCTGTCCTCTCCCCATGGAGTGGTCTTGTTCTCTTCACTCGCAGATGATGTGGTTTGGAAGGCTAGAGCTGATGCAAAGTGACGTGTCTCCCCATCACAGGAGTGGAGCTGAGGCTGGGCCTCACTTCCCCCGCACTGGGCTGTTTTTGTTCGCCGCAGCTCATGCGGATAATTTGCCGGGATGCAGTGGAGGGCTGTCACAAGGACTTGGCTCAAGGGGTGTGGGAAAATAGCAGAAGCGTCTTCCATGCTCAAACCCTGCCTTAATGATGAGCATTAAATATGAACATCTTCTTTGTGTAAGCGATGCATTAGGCGCTGTACACGTCCCTCTCTCTTTGGTTTAGTGTTTTCTCTCTTTTGGTCCTTTCTTTCCCTCTCTGATTTTCTCCAGCCATGTCTAGAGTCTTGTTTGAGAATCAGTTGAATAATCTGACTGACAAGCAGCCTTTAGGTCATGGCATCTCTGCACACAAAATATTCTCAATTCATTGCAAAAGCATACCACAAATGGTTCCATGTAGTTGAGCTAATGTTTCTCTAAGCCCTCATGCAAACGATTCATTGCCTTCCCTGTTTCAGTCATTCTTTTTCTCGTTGGAGACTTTGAATATGATTGACTAAAGTATTGTAGCTTACCTCTGCCTATCAGTGAAGCAGTACCAACTTATAGAAGGCAATAAATTAACAGGCAGAAACTCCTTCATACCTTACTGATCAGAGACAGCAGTCCCAGTTCAGTTGAACAGGTCTATATAGAATTGTTACATTGACAGTTACAGATAAAGTGATCTCATGAAACTAAAGAAGAAAACACACCACCCTCCCTTAAAATAGACCTCCCTGGGTACTCAAGCAAAGGACATAGTGACATTGTGAATGCTAACATCTGTGCAGAACCTTGCAGTACCAAATGCCCCAACGCCAAGTTTGAGCAGACTCTACCGTCATCCTCCAAGGAGCAGCCATTTTGGAAGGCTCTCCCGGCACAGATGTTGCATATTAAAATGTAGGGCTGTTTTAGTAGAGGAAATGCTATGGAGAGAGGGGGCTGCTCCTTTGTGGGCCTCACCTGTGCCTTCATCCGAGAAGCCATTCCAAGAGAGGATACTGTCTAACAGACCAAAAACAAAGTGACATTCAAGATAAAGTCACCCTGTCGCCTCTTTGACCCTGGGAGGCTGTGGATGTGGACAAATTATTTCACACATGAACACTAATTGTTTACAACAGCAACATTTGGCTTGATGCTAATTTTAAGAAAATGATATAAGTGAAAATGATAACATGATATACCTATACCACATGTACTGCTTTAGCCTCACGTGAGAAGAGTAACGTCAAAAATATTGTTTGGAAAATTAGTTTTCTGACCCAGGGCAGTGCTTAAAAAGACGTTTAACATTTGCCTCACAGCAGCTCATAATGAAACACTGTCCACAAGATGGAGATATTCACCAGTTTAAAGCTCAGCACCCATTTGACTCCAGTGAAATGGAGAGAAAGCCTGAGCTAGTGAGACACAGGGAGATGGGGAGATGCACTACATGGCTGTGTGTGACAGATTGTGTTTGCATGAGGCAGTATGCGTTGCCTGTTCAATGTTTGAGTGTGTCCCTTTGTTATGTGTACAATATACAGTGTACATGGCTGAGTGAGTGTGTGTTTTCCAGTAGTGCAGCACTCGCTGACTGAGGTGCTGAGGGCCAGAGTATGCTAACAGAGAGGTTGTGAGTGGTCCCTGAGCTTATTGGAGGGAGTCCCAGGGGCCTGAAGCAGAGGAAAGGTCAAAGCAGGTCAGCTGTCCTGTGTGTTGCTCAGCCCTGTGGCCCACTGTGTGTTGTATAGGGTTCAGGTGTGCGTCGACCTCGTGGTCCAGTGGGCTGTAAGTAAGGGGACTGAGGTCTGCTGCTCTTATCCAGAAGGCAAGTTGCTGCTGCAGAAGGACTGACCCAGACCTAAAGAGGTCTCTATCATCTTCATTCCACCTTTACCTCCACTTTTAGAGCCTGTGGAGAGTTCACCAAATCCACAGATGTAGAAATGCTTCTTCATTAAAGGTTAGCAGCTGTAGGTAAACTAATATGAAAAACTGAAACCTTAGTAGTAGGTACTAATCATTTAAAAAAATGAAATGTATTTTTAAATAACTTCATTAAATTATTATTGCGCTGAAGCAATTGATTGATTACAGTAGTAAAACAAATTAAACATTTTGTTTTGAAGTGAAAGTTTCACTATAGCAGACAAGATTCTCCTCCTTTCTGTCAGTGTAAATCCAATGCCCTTGAGATTGAATTTTGAAGTATTTTAACCTCTCATTTTGAGCCTAATGAGTTCAGATTTTCACATAACCAATTTATATACAAAAATATTATTTAATATTATAATAATCAACAGATCAAGATAAATGAATATATTCTAAGTAAATTCTGACCTTGTACATAAAGCGTCACCATTCATTTGTTTGTTTGGATTGGACTCAATGGATTGCCTTCTACAAAAAAAAAGAAATAGAACTGTTCTTTTAAAGTGCAGAAGATTTCAAGGGCTTTGTGTCACATTATGTTGAAAAAAGAGGACCCATTTAGAAACAAAAAATACTTAATGTGAAAAACACCAATCAAATTTATTCTTTTCACTGAACACAAAGTTTCAAAACATCATTAAAGAGGCTTGATCGCCAGGAATATCTTTTCAAGAAAGGCCATTTCTCTCATGCAGCATAATGATGAAAAGTCACAGTAATGATGCCTCAACTGTGCTACAGCATATTCTTTTATGTGGGGTGCAGTCATGTTTTCTCCTGTCTGTCACTGTGCTTTTATATGAGTCATTCAAGGATGCCAACAAGCTAATCTAGACAGTCTTAATAGCATCTATGGACAGTTGACTGCACACACCTTGTCCATAGGTGCTTTAATTAAGATGGTTGCTTAAAACCACTAGCAATTAATGTACTGTATCAGCAAGCACAGTACACCACAATAGTGAATGGTAGCCAAATGGTATTTCTGCAATGGCACCTGGTCCTCAATAGGCATTGTTTGGCTACCTTTTGTGCCCATGTAGTGTGACATATTGCCCTCAAGCATTGACCATCTGACCAGGGAGAGGGCTTAAACGCTAGGCTAATAATAGGAGAGCATAGCCAGGCAAAGAATTCTAGTAATTATATCCCACTGTGGGACATGATGGGTGAAAAGAAGAGAGGCTAGGGCTAAGAGAGGGTAGACAATAGTGAGGGTAAAAAAACTGAGCAAGTGAGAGCATCAGTGAGTTGGTATTTTACACTGCAAGTCAGGAAACTACCAGTTTTTCTGATGCAAAAGAAAGACAATCTGAACAATTTGTGGTAGTTAGACTTAGAAGTTAAGATGCCAAGGACAGGTTATGTACCTGAACTGGATCACCATACCTTAACCTAATGTGGAAGAGCTGGGTTTCCCGGTCAGTGCAGGGTATAACAGATCAGGCATAAAACGTGCTAGGCCATTTTCAGGATCTGAAGCCAAGGTCTTGGCAAGAATCTCTCTCCGGGTTACATAGACCTGCCCTTGAACTCAGTTTCCAGGGAATGGACTCATTCTCTCTTGAAAAGTGGAGAAAGGAAGCTATTATCTGACACAGCCTGTGGAAGAGGTACTGGCCGATGATAGAGAATTCAGCCAGGAAAATGAGGCTGAAGCAGACCACCAGACCAAAGTTTGTTTGCACAGTGACTTTCATATTGTTTGTGTTAGTGTGTGTGTCAGTGTGTGCACTGTTGTGCATGTGAATTTGCCTGCTTGCTTAATTTGCAGTATCACAGTGTATGTGAGCCCCTCACTGTGAGCAAAGGAAGGATGCAATTTACATTTTTGTGCACATGTACAGGAGCAGCAACAAATAAAAACCCATGCCTAAAAATAAAATGACTTGAGAATTAATTAAAGTCTGAGAGTGTGCAGCAACAAACAGATGTGTCCTATTTAGGGCTAATATCAACTTTAGCTAACTAGTGTAGGGAACTTGTGATTGATGGTGTCTGTCACTGTTACAGCTCCAACATGCCTTAATCCTATCCAGCAGTTGCACAGCACCCAGATACACAATGCCTGATCTTTTATTCCTTTATTCAAATCCCATCGATTGAATAGAGTGATCAGAGGCGTTGCCCTCTCTGGAAGAGCTTAATCTCTCCCTGACACATGGAAGACTTGCTGGACTTTGATGATGCAGCCGCATATCCTTTTGGGCTTTCAAACAACTCTGCGTGCGCCGCTACCTCCGTCAGCTGTCTGGAGAACAATCATTGAGTACAAAGCACTGTCAAGGCTTCAGCAAGCAGAAGCTTCACCCCGCCAGACTCTAATTCACCCCCCTGCTCCTCGCCCGGCTGCAATGCACTGTGGGATTGGATAACCAAATCCCAGATGCAATTAGTGTGCTTTCAGAGGCCATGGCTTAAGCAATATGCTGGAATACTCCATTGTGCCCCCAGTACACTGGTTGCTGGCAAATCGGAATTTCATCAGATCGACTTTGCTAAAGACATTTACAAAAGCTGAAATCGTGGTGGACAATTCACTTTGTTACACTCAAGATGCTAAACAAGAGTAGTCCTGAGGATTTTTAATTGATGGGTCTATTGTATCTTTGTACTCGCTAAGGATAACATAATTACCCTGTTCATTATCCCACTGTGATTATGTTAAAGAGCCTGTTATCAGAGCCTACGCAAATGGTTGCTGCTCACTTGTTTTTATGGTACTGGGCCTACTGCATCAATATATGTTTTATAGCATCCTAAGGCTGTCGTTGTGAAAGAGTTAGTCAGGGCTCAATGACATTCGGTCGATACAGAATGAACAGACAATGATATATTTATCCCTCAAATAATCCTCAGGTCTGACTACTTCTCCATTAAAATGATAGATTTGACTTGAATAACACCCACACAGCAACGGATGTCAGAGCAGAAAAATGAGCCCGTGTTGTCACAGCAGGGATAGAATGTCATCTGTGTATCCAATGTGATCATCTTCATGGGCTTGTGGTCTGTGTGTGTGTGTGTGTGTGTGTGTGTATAGCAGTATGTGCCGTCTGGTAATGTTTTGTGACAGCCACACAGAACCCATCCCTCACGGTGTGCCCACATCTACCTGGGAAATGACCATCCCCATCATCCCAGGCCTTTAATCTGATCCATGTCAATGTAAGGAAGTTTCATACAGTCAGATGGGCTGTGTGTGGAAACAAAGACATAAACGATCCCAGGCATACATGGCTACACTGTATGCATTGGGATCATATCATACAGTAAATACTGATATTTAACAACTAACTAGGGATGCATTAATAGTAAAATTCTGATGCTAATTAATAAAATAACAATTTGGCCTGCTGTCTGTGCCAATACAATATTTTATTTTATTTATTTTTTTGGCTGATACTCATTCTCATGTTTGTGCCATGCATATTCATCTTCATTATAAGAAATAAGAGATCTGTTTAAGCACTTCATCACACTCTTTGAACATTTAGACACAAATATCAGCCACTACCATAAGCATGTCTTATTCACTGCTAGCAGTCAGCAAGTCAGACATATTGTTACATCTATATATTAAGCTGAAATTGACAATTTTTCAGTTATAATTAGTGATTTTTTTGATGAATTTTGAAACATCAGTAGTTATAGATTAACTGCACATTTATACAGATATTTTTAAAAATAGTTTAATATGATTGCAAGTTATAGCTGCTTTTAAGAGTGGCTCTGTTTAATTGCATTGGAACAAGCTAAAGTTTTAAACATAAATAGTTATATTACTGATGATTTGTCTAGTTTGATTGATTTCTGAACTGAAGTGATTGTCAAAACCACAAAAGAAGACAAACCTGCAGTCAAAAAAGAGTAAAATAAGCCATGTAAAAACTGTTCTCTAAGTCTAAATGTAATATTAGTTTATGATATATTCCTATCAGGCTGCTGTAGAGTGTTTGTTGATTGTTTGCTTATATGTCAATTCCCAGGCAGCTACATGCGTCAGGGCATTCCTTTGTCCTGATTGCATTTGTACAATAAACTATTAACAGTTTAGAGACAGCATATATAAAATAGAAAAGAGATGTAGATTATTGGCATGCAAATCATAGTTGGCTAGTATGTGTTTTACAAGTTATAATTAGAAATCCATTTATCTGTAATGTCCGAGAAGTTGGTACCTTGAAGTCTTATTTGTGGGTTTTTTTAGTTTCATCAGTATTTTCTGGCAATAATGCATCTTTGACTCTTCTTTGTTTGCTCCATAACGAAAAATGTTTTAGAACTATTAAAAGAGCAAGAAAGGGCATTTTCCTATTTCACTTTTGACAAATGACATAAAGTTGCAAGTGCTAAGATTCCTATTTATCTCGCTGTTTGCATTTTGCAGTGCCGATCATATTTAAACATAGCTTTGAACAATCTGCACTTTTCTCTGTCAAATAACTTTTGTGCATTGTGTTGGATCATGCGAAACTAAAACCCCATCCAGTGATTGTGTGCTGTCTACTTGGGTTTGGGGGCTTTACAAAATAAACTGCTCCTTTTGGCTGCATTAGAAGACAGAAACTCTGCTGATGTGCACACTTTTGAAAAGAATTCCACATTTGTATGGCTGAATCGATACAATTAAAATTGCCTTTTGCATTAAGCAGTTTGCCTTCATGCTCAAAGTGGGGACCTCAGCAAAGTTGTTGTTTTCTCAGTCTACACCATTTACCTCAATTCTATCATCACTGACAACCTGCTTGCAAACTTCAAGGCCAAGTGTGCATAAAACAAATCATTTCAGAGTGTCAGCAGATAATGTGGGGTAGTGATGCAAATCTGTTTACCACTTTTCTTCCAATAGATTAAAGGTGCTTTTGTGTTGTGTGCTTTGACGGCATGTCACAGAGCAAAGAATATATGTGTGTGATTTGTGTGCTTGTGTGAGAGAGACAGTAAGGCAGAGAAAGTGATTAAGTGGGTGCTTGTTTATATGTGTTTACTTCAAGTGTGAGCAGGTGGATTTGAGGAATCATCTGCTTCCTTTAAGTGGTTTTGAAGAGTATCTTAATCACTTTTCACACTGTGAAGTGAATATTGGTGACTAATTATGGTTAGTCTTAATATTACCTGTAAAGTTCTTGAAAATGGCAAGAATGTTATCATTTTAATTTTGTGTCTTCACTTACCAGCAATGAGGCTTTGTCACTGTTGTAGGCCTAACTTCCTAGGATGGGTGAGCTTTTTAATTTGGTCTCTGATGTAAGTTCAGACAACACAGAGAAGTTGTAACGAAGCCTGACTCGTGGTGCATTATCTCTTGCTGACACTGTTTATCTTTCACAGCCTTAGTTCACCCATATATTTAGCAGCCTGCTCTTTAATTATGATTAGGCTGTTCACACTTCTCACCCCCCTCATCGCTCAATTACAGCACAATATTGATTTGTTCCTGTAGAACCTATCAAGGATGCACAACCAGGAAATCACTGATGTGCTCTCTAATATGATAAATGTGTTTTAATCCAGCGCTACATTAAAACGCCATCTTACACTGCTATTAGCTACTAAATTAATGATCAGAATTAGCAAGTTTGGCAGTCGGAACGAGACTGGTCCTTGATTCCCTGTTATTGGTCATTTTACTCTAAAACTTTGTCCTCATATCTAATGAACCAATTTCTTTAAAAGGAACTTTTAAAACAACAATTCATCATCACTCATAACAGAGGTTTGTTTCTTCCACAAGTTAACACATACTCCCTGAGGTACTCATATATAGAATCCTGGGCTACGCTATCTCATAGCAGTCAGTTGGTAATAGATAGTATCTGCAGTGGCACCTTAATGTGAGTGCATCATATAGAAAGCACACAGGCTTTCAGGCTCGCTCGGCCAGAGAAAGAGAGCATGTGGCAGTGTCAGCAGCCTAGTGCGGCGTGGCCAGGTTTCCTGGGGCGAGGGCTGTACTGTGCTCCATACGGAGGGCCTGTGCTGGGAGCCCGGGGGCCATGCAGTCCCAGGTCAGCAGATGGGCCTGTGATTATTATTTCCAGGCCTGTCTTACCTGACCACTTCCTCACTCCGTGAACAGCTGTTTCACTCGCTTCACTGAGATGCTACATGAACAGCCATTTTTCTTCTGTTCTTTACTTTGTACATAGTATAAATCTTTACTGTGACCCTGCTCTGGGCTCTTTCCACCTGTGTCTTACCTCGGGCAAAAGCACCCCTGGAGGATTACTTATCTTTTTTCTTGGTCTTTACCAAGCCTGGAAAAACAGCTATCAGGATTGTTTTCTAGACAATGGAAAATAAGAGTACACTTATCTTCATTTCCTGACAAAAGCACTCTGAGTTTGTGGTTCATACACAATAATGCAAAAGAAACAAGACATTTTCTGAAATCTCCTACAGCTGTTAACTTTATTTTTCTACTCTTTGGTTTTTATGTTGAACCTTAAGGGTGGCAACTGTGGGGATGATTGAGATTTGATATATAAAATATCATTTTGTTTGCTTTTGACAATGTAAAATTTATGCTTTATATTTTTCCAGAATCAAGTTGATGTATTGCGGGTAGTAAGAACATGCCATTTCTCATTGACTTTGTCAGGTTTAGCAATCACATATTGCAGACTATGGTGCTTTTGGATGAATACCCTCTTTAGTCAAACAATTCATCACACTGCAGGGAATATTGCTCTACAGCACCTGGTGTTCAGACTATTTCTGTGTTCTAAACACTCTTGGTACAAACCATTTGTTCTCTATCCAACAATGTTAGCAAAGTCTCATTACTGCTCCTTTATTCTTAGATATGACCAAATTACATATGACAAATTAGTAGTTATTTTCAATGTGCTATTTAAAAGTGTAAAATAGGGTCATTCACTTTCATCATTATTTTTGACTGGATATACAATAACTTATAAAACGGTGTTAAGAACAACAACAGTTTAAAATGATCCACAACTTAAAAATGCATTTTCTTTCTGGACTTTCTGAGCAGGGTGTATTATTGGACATCTCAAGCTTTGGTTCAATATACCAACAGACACAAGCAGCCTTTGTTCTGAGAGAACAACATCAAAAGTAATATCTTCATTGCAGTGCAATCCAAGAGAGAATTATTTTTTTTCAGAGAACAAATGGTCTTAGTGAGTAGTTTAACAGCAACAAAAACAAACTGGGGGGAAACATTTAACCAGGAGCACAAAGCGAACTGCTGAAGCAGTTTTAAGCTTCTCAAATCATTCAACATAGATTCAAGCTCTGAATGAAAGCAGAATCTGGCTTATTTATTGATGAAAATGAAATGGCTGAGAAAGGAGATTTCTTTGAAATGTGCAACATAAAATAATAGATTTTCTCAGCTGTATAAACTCCAAATCCAAAGAGGCTGGGGAGAAGAGTACATTTTGACTACACTAACGCTTTCTGCACCACAATGAAAAAAGCCCTTCCTGTTAGAAAGATAGGGAATACACCTGTAAGGTCACGTGGCTGGCTTTCAGAAATTCACATAAGGCTCCAGCCACTGAGCTGTTGATCAGACACCTCTTTTCACACAGCTGGTACATTTAGATTCCCAGCTCCTCCTTCAAATCCCACAGTGTGCTCTCAAGGAAATGTGTGGAAATGAATTATGGAAATTTCTGATGGGAAACTTGGTGCATTAGTGTTTCATTTAGCTTGCTCATATCCTGAAGCGCTGCTTCAACCTACAAGGGACAGAGCTGGAAATATAACTCTCAGCGGCAGGGAAGCCCACAGGGGTGCATCTCCCAGTCAGGGCACGGGCCAGTCGATTTATCTGCCAGTGGCCTGGGCCTGTCTGATACAAGCTCTCTCACAGGTGGATTTATCACCATTGCCTGGAGCTGCAGGCCTACAAACTCAATACAGGCCTCCATTTTTTATACTGGCTAAGCACAGCAACCTCTGCTAACTCTCCTCAACCTTTGAAACTCAGGGTGGACTCCGAGACATGTTTTATTTGTGTCAGTGTTCCATTTTGAACATAGTTCAGAAAATGAAAAAGGAAGAAATAATTTTTCAGAGAAAAACAGGCTGCATAAAAATGGTAAGTGCAATTTAATTTTTCAAAAATATTCATATTTTTATATTATATATTATATATTTCTAAAATTGCCTAAATAATTTAAACCAGGCATCTTGGTAAATATTAAGTGGCACAATTGCCAATATGAAATTAAAGAATAAGATTATTTCCACTTGAAGAGAAAATATGCCAGTTTTTGTTTCCATAGTGACTCTTGCACCACTTAATGTCTTCCCAGATCCCTGAAAGACTTCTTGGATTTTGATTTTCTAGCAGCCTGTGACAGCTAGAATAGGCTCCAGCCCCCGGTGACCTTAAATTGGAAGTAGGTGTATTGATGAAGAGCACCTGTCAGATCAGCCATCTGAGCCATGAGTTCTTAA
>VUQH01055160.1:0-21749 GCA_015106775.1 Etroplus canarensis | reverse complement strand
CCCTTTCATTCTTGCTGCTATCCTTCTGTCACAAAGCACCCCTGACACTCGTCTCTACCCGCTCCACCCTGCCTGCTCTCTTCTTCACTTCTTCATTCCTCTTCTCTCCAGTGCATACCTCCACCTCCCCAGGCTCTCTTTCACCTTCTCCCTACTGTCAGCTGGACCTGTGTTGGATTAGATCAGTCAGTCCCTTTAAAGGAGGGAAATATTGATGCAACATTTATTTTACATTATATTTTTAATTAATTGACATTAGTTTGTAAAACTCTGTTTTCACTTTGACATGACAGAAGCTTTTTTTTTTTGCAAATTCTTGCCAAAAAAGCCAAATAATATTGACCATGATTTCATTTATTAAATCAATAAAAGTGCAAAACGTTCAAGGGCAATGAATACTTTTTACAGGTATTGTATATTTTCTCTGGTCAAACCTAAATATGTTTTTAAATGTTGCCTTTGTCGTTGTTAAAAAATGAAGTATTCTGACTTGAAGTCTACTTTGGCGTCTTCTGTTTGACTTGCCCGTTCAGTGTCAGCTACATGCCAGATTTCACCTTCAGCTGCATGCAAGTATAAAATTGAAGTGTATCACAGTGGTCTTCATGTTTTGCTTTCAGTGGTGCGTCCGGCTGCTCACGGTGGCTCCTCCTCCTTGTCCTGCGTGACGAGTAAAGTGGTGAAACCAGAGGAGACCCCCGATGGCTGCTCTGGGACCTCAAACAATCCCCTAAAACCACTGGCTACTCTCAAGGCCTCCAGCCCTTCCCCACTGAAAGCCTCCCTGCCTGCTCCACTGTCTGTGACCCTGAACACAGTGCCTGACCCGAGCTCAGCACCAACCCCTCTCCATGCTTCATCCAGGGCCTCCACACTGCCAGAGCACACAGCCACAGGTGACCACCGTTATTGAGTTTCGATTTACCTCTCGTCTGGAGAAGTTTCTAAATGAGGACAAGCTGTGTTTGAATCCTGTGAGGAAATTGCTCCACCACTCATGGGGAGATAACTACTGACTATTAATGCAAGCTGAAGGTTTGCAGGCTGTATATAGTATCAGAAGTGCGTTTAATTTCATTAAAGTGGCACCATATGACCAGAGAGTCTGTTTAAGGATTAAGTAGCGAGGTGTGACATCCTCCTTGGTTTGCACAGGAGCAGATTTGAAACCCAGACATGCAGCCTGTGGTCAGCGCCGTCTTTTGTGTTTGGAGGAAGGATCTTCCAAATAGGAGATCCTCTGGAAACGCCCTACCATCAGCAGAAAATGGTAGCTGGTGGTAGCAGTGCAGTTATCATGAAGCGCAAGGATGACTCCCTCTGAAACATCTGTGATCTGTGTGTAAAATCTTTGTTCAGATAAAGTGTTTAATGTTTATTCTTTAACCGTTGTTCTTGTCCAATAGTCAGAAGTAGGAGGATTTCAGGAGCTGGTTAATAGTTTGTGTTTGTCAGGTCAGCCAACACATGTCAACAGCATAAATTAAACCAAAACATCAGAATAGATCTTGATTAGTATCTGGTTAATGAAATTTTCTCTAAATTATTATTTGTGACATCAAATAGTCATTACTGCTATTTCAAAGTTACACAGTATAATTGTGTCACTATCGGCTCAGTCACAGTCACTTGGAGCAGTTAATAAGAGAAACGAGCCATAGTAAGACTTGCACTATATGTGCAAAAATATCAGGCCACAGCTCTTAGTCATTGTATTCAGATTTTACATTCAGTCGCGTTCCTGCAGGAGAATAACAGCAAGCAGCTAGCCATGCAGTCTGCCTTTACAAAGTGGAAGAATGGGTCTTCTAAAGAGCTCACTGAATCACTGTAATAGGATGATGCAACAGTTCAGTTCATGAGAGTTCTTCACTCCCAGATATTGCATGTTCAACCATGACTGGTTTTAGGAAAGCGTGGAAGCATTTGGGAACCGTGACAACTCAGCCAGTAAGTGCCAGACCACGTGAAGTTACAGAGCGGGGTCTCTGAGTGCTGAGGATCATAGTATGTAAAAGTCACCAAAGCTCTGTTGACTCAGTAACTGCAGAGTTCCAGACCACCTCTGGTATGAATATCAAGCAAGGTCCATCAAGGCATGGTTAGGAGTTAAGGAGCTGAACTGCCCGGGGAACAAAGGTAGTTCTTCTCCTCTGTGTCCTGCATCTTGGGCAGCGGAGCCGTCTTCCAGACGGAAGCCACTCACACGCAGGGAATAAAGCGTGTGAGGGATCCTGTAGGATCTGCGTGCTTTCTTCAAGGTCTGCTGCTCGCACATGCTGATAATTGATCTAAGAGGGAGACCAATAATTTTGGAGCAGACCTTAACCGTGTTTTGTAGGCGGTTTCTGTGATGAAGGCTGGTGGAATGGAACCAGCAGATTATGGAGAATGTGATGATGCTCTCTATAAAAGAGTAGTAAAATGTTCTTAGGATGTTCCTGCTTACTCCAAAAGAGTTGAGCTTCCGCAGTAGGTACTGCCGCTGCTGGCATCTTCTGAGGATCTCTTCAGTGTTTGAAGTGAAGCTAAGAGTGTGGTCAAATATTGTTCCCAAATGTTTATACTCCTCCACAGTCTCCACTGTCTTCCGATGTATTGTGCTGACAATTGTAGTGGCCAGCTCCCTCTGTTTTGTAGAGAAGTCCATAAAGCGGAGTGAACCTTTACATTCACGTATCTCCTATTACTTACGTCAGTGTTCTCTTTCATTTACAGGGCATCCTGTATGCTTACAGCATCGGCACCATTATCAAGACAACCATGAACATGTACATGTCGATGCAGAGGCCCATGACCAAGACATCTGTCAAAGCGCTCTGTCGACTGGTTGAGTTACTCAAGGTGTGTGTACTTTTGAGTGTTGTAGAACTTTTTGACAGGTCATTTATAGACTGTTTCAGTGACACTAATAATACATTTCTTGTGACTCCCCTCAGGCTGTGGAGCACACATTTCACAGACGCTCCATGGTTGTAGCTGACTCTGTTTCTCACATTACACAGCTGCTCCAGTCACAGGCCCTCAGCGCTATCAGCATCGCCAAGGTGAACCCAAAAAAACAATAACTCATATTAATGATGATTACAGGAGGAGTTTGGCATAAAGGAAATGGTCCAAGATTACTCAGAAACAACCAAGCCAAATTTAATTTTTGAGAGCTCAACCAGCAGAAGAATCTGTTTTCTTACATATTTTGATGTAAATCTGTACTGCTGTCTTTAAAATTCTAAAATAGGGCTTTAGTATTGATGTAAGATGTTCTCTGTGAGTAACTTTTGAAGTATGTTTTTCTAACCGGTGAACCACTTAATATGACACTGGGTTTTTTTTTTGTACCTTAAGAAAAGGGTGATCTCTGACAAGAAGTACAGTGAGCAGCGGTTGGATGTGCTGTCATCTTTGGTTCTGGCAGAAAATGTTCTGTGTGGTCCCAGCACAAAGGAGCGACGCCTTGTGGTGTCTCTGGCGCTGTGTGTAGGCACTCAGCTGGTATGTCAGGAGTGCACATTATTAATACACACACATGCTTCTTTCTCCATATTTTATTTCATGCTTAGTTTTCTTCTTTACTGTAGAAAACTTTCAAAGATGAAGAGCTGCCTCCACTGCAGCTTGTACTGAAGAAGCTGGATCTGATTAGTGAGCTAAGTGAGAGGTGGGACTTTTTTCCACTTTTGTCATGTGGGGCAAAATTCCTAGTCAGTACTGGACAGTGGGGGATGAATAAGAAAGACATGAACTAACCTTCAGTTGAAATGACACACTATCGTAAACTCAGGACAAACTGGCAAAATCACAGTGGTGAGAGCAGTTTGACAAAGAACAAAAGAGTGAGGTTCCTTTGAAGTAATTAAAAGTGGCTGGCATAAACAATAGCTTATCAAATGCTTTGCTGTAATGTGTGTAAGATAGGTGCATAAACTCTATAAGTAGCAGGACACCCTGAACTCCAGAACACTAACGTACATTTTTGTAACACCATCACTTACGTTGGGTGTATTTTACCTGATATACCCCAAAAATGCTTCTCATCAAAATATATTGCAACACAACAATACATGGCAAATACTCTTTCCAGCTATACAAAGCCTCATAAAACAAAAAAGGTACAATGGAGGGATCCTATAAAAAAGCTCTAAAATTAGTGAAAAATTGGTGAATCATTAATAAGGTTCATTAAAAAATGCAGCTGGGAACTTGTTCTTCGGTCAACCTGTTGCTGGGACATGTAAGCCTTGCTCAGTGAAGGCACAGGCTTCCTGCATCACTGATCACTGCAGGAGAGAGAAACAAAAAAATGACCTGTATTGAGAGCAGGAAAATGTGTATCCTGAAGCTACCCAAGGACCCATGCAACTCATACAACAGCAACACAGTGAAAATAATATAACCACAATAGCACAGGTGAAAATCTACCACTATTGGTGTTCTAGGGTTAAAGAGGTCTGCTACCGTATGTCATATTATTGCAAACCTAGAAAAAGGAAATAAAAGGTTGGAAGGAAAGCAGAATCTGAAATCCTCTCCTCTGAACTCACAAATGTGTTTTTACAGTAATATAAAGCCAAAAACTCCTAAATTCAGACTGTACCGTTTTTTATTACTACTTATCTATCAAAAGCTGGGGAAGCGATGAATCATACAAGGGGGAATAAAAAAAATTCTGACATTTGAATGCTGTTGGTGCAGTGCCAGTATGAAAGGAGCCTTCAAAATCTGTATTGTGCTCTGTGATCATTTGGCTTGCACTTACCGGAGCCAAATACTTACAAACACGTTGTCAGAGGACTCACTGTTTATTTGTTTAAGCTCACAGCCATCTGGCATCAAGGTGAAATTCCTGTTGGATTTTGTCAGAACAGTGTGGGAAAACACGACACAGATTTTCATATTTATGGAAAAATTACGTTATTGTTCACCTACCTTAAGGTTATTTAAGGTAGGCTATTTCATACTAAAAGATATTTTTTCTTTGTTCCTCAGGGTCAAGCTGCAGTGTGACTGTAGTTTCCTTTACTGGCACCGAGCTGTGTTTCCCATTTATCTGGACGATGTATATGAGAACGCTGTAGATGCAGCACGAATACACGTAAGCAGACAGACCTGTAATGAATATAAAACTGAAGATTTGAAACATTGTGGTGGAAATCTTCCAGTAAAAGACACTTAAAATAAACAAAGAGCCGAGGAGACCGCAGAATCGTCTAAACACAGAGAGGCAAGGCCTTTAATACAGTCTTCATATCATGTTGGCATCCTCACAGCTGATGGTAGTCATGTCATGACATTTATTTCATAGTAGAATGTCTGAGCTCTGGAGTTTCCCTTAAATTATAACAAGAGCAAGTCCCTGACACTCAAACTTAGCAACATCTGCTTTCATTAATCCCGCTTAATTGCTGTTTATCATACCATGCTCAGTACAGCATACCCTGGGTCAGAATAACCCTGGCAAGACATCTTAGTCTTTTCCTGTTATTTTCAGTGTTTGGATTGCATTCCTCCTTGGATTCCTTATTAGAGTGTACACACACACACACACACCAGAAAGTAACCATACACAAGATAAAAAAATATGAGTAATAAGTTACATTTTTATTTAGAAAGATCACTTCATATACACCACAGCATACCCCATGTTTTCCTTATTTTTATCCTTACTCCTTGTTCTGCTGTTCTGTCCACCTGCATGGTGTCTGTGATTGAGCAGTACATGTTCAGTGCACTAAGGGACAGTGTGCCGTCCATGCTGCATTGCAAACACATGGAGTCATGTGACCAGCTGCTGGAGAGCTACGACAAGGAGATCATGGACGTGTTCAATGAGGTGAGAAGACTAAATGAACATGTTCCTCTTTTGCCTTTGTGGAGCTTTTATTTTGTTAATAATTTTGGCGTCCCTGTACCTTTAACTGTTGTAGCACCTGCTCGACAAGCTGTGTAAGGAGATTGAGAAAGACCTGCGTCTCTCGGTTCACACCCACCTGAAGCTCGATGACAGGAACCCTTTTAAAGTTGGCATGAAGGATCTGGCCCACTTTTTCTCTCTCAAACCCATCCGATTCTTCAACCGCTTCATTCATATCAAAGGTGCAGTAGAACTGTATGCACGCAAAAACCTTTGTTTCTGTCACAATTTGGTAGAACTTTGTACAGAATAATGTACAGTTAATGCAGGTCTCCTCTCCATACTCGTCAGTGCTGCTGTTTGCCAGTAATGTAGTAATATAGTAATGTAAGCCATTTGAAACACCTCAGTACATGTTTTGTCTGTTCACCAGTGCAGCAGTATTCAAAAATGTGATGCATGAAATTAAGACAGATACACTAGCATTAGGTGTGGATTACACAAATTTCTTGTCATAAATTTTGGTTCTTTTTGAGGATGTCAGTGTGGTTTAAGCTGCGCACTGATCACTTGTGCACTAAAATAGTTAGCTGGACTCTTGTTTTGTGGACCAAATGTTTGTTGTTTTTTGACTTTCAATCATTCAGAGAAGTCCATTAAGGGTAGGTCTGCTTCTTACTTTCTGAAGGTTGCCATCGTGCTCTCTGGAGGTCTTAGTTTTAGTCAGTATGCAAAGGTCTGCAGGAATCATGATTGTTACTTTACCAGCAAAATGTGTATCACAGAACTAGTAACATTGTGCTAGTGTTTACTGTGTAATAGGGTTGGATGATTTCCATAGTCCAGTCATCCTATCATCCCCCTGATGAGTGATGGCATAGCTTTTAGGCAAAGAGGGTACCATGCAGCCATCCACCTTTCATAATGCATGTTGTGTGGCCCTAAAGCAAAAAAACTCAATAGCACACAGTAAGAGAGAAACACTCACACCAGGACTTTATTTCTCATTTTCAGCATAAGGAGCCTTTTACATGTTGACATACAACATTGAATGATTTAGCTTTTTACCTTAATTAGTTAAGATAAATGGACGGATATCAGCTGAATGGCTAAAATGGTAAGAGTTATAACATTTCCTGGCTCATTTTTTCACTTTACACCTCATCCAGCCTTTTTTTTGTCTGAAGTAGCTCACCTGTCCTCCTCTCCTCACCAAGTTTTTCACTGAAAAAAACTCATTGGGGGGGGCGAGTTAAGATGAGATAAACAGCATCTCTGCATGGGATAATACTCATTTAATTAATTAGTGGAGAAATGAGCTAAAAGTCACCTTTGTAATAGATCTGTCCCCTGTTACTTTGACTATTGCCAATCCCTGACAGTTTTTGTCCATCCGCACAACCCTGCTGTGTAAGTCTGGCACATGCTGGAAAACTGTAAGATGGTCTTGATTTTTAATTTGCTTTCAGCTCTTGTGACCCACTACCTGGATAAAACTTTCTACAACCTGACCACCGTGGCTCTGCATGACTGGGCCACCTACAGTGAGATGAGAAACCTTGCTATGCAGCGTTACGGACTTACAATGACAGAGGCTCACCTGCCCAGCCAGACCCTGGAGCAGGTCTGTTTGGTTGTAGCTCACACACCATGAGCAGAGGTGGAGATTTACATAAAGCATTGAGTAACTGAATCATCTGTGTGTTCTCTTCAGGGTTTGGATGTATTGGAGATCATGAGGAACATTCATGTTTTTGTCTCACGCTACCTTTACAACCTCAACAACCAGGCAAGGCTCCATATTCACCTTCCTGCCATTAGTGTTGATGTCTGTGAATGGTGTACAATTGAAATAATGTGCTTTGTGACAGATCTTCATTGAGAAGGCAAGTAACAACAAGCACTTGAATACCATCAACATCCGTCACATCGCCAACTCCATCCGGACACATGGCACCGGCATCATGAACACCACTGTGAGTGTGCGGCAGTTGAAGACGGCAGTATGCATTTTGTTTTACTCAGATGGCCTGTTCTACATCTCCTCTCTTCTTTCAATAGGTGAATTTCACCTATCAGTTTCTGCGGAAGAAGTTTTACATCTTTAGTCAATTTATGTATGATGAACACATCAAGTCAAGACTCATCAAAGACATTCGTTTCTTCAGAGAAACAAAAGACCAGTCTGATCAGAAGGTGTACTTTTCTCTCTCTCCACAACAAAAATTTGGTAGAGGTGGAACAGTGATTAAGATTAAATAAACCTGTTGCTGATTATGCTAAGCTGCCACTTTACCAAACATAGATTGTCTTATCATTGTCTTCTTGTTTTAGTACCCATTTGAGCGGGCGGAGAAGTTTAACCGTGGCATCAGGAAACTGGGCATCACTCCTGATGGACAGAGCTACCTGGACCAGTTCAGACAGCTCATCAGCCAGATTGGTGAGGAAGCTGTTCTTGAGTTGTAATATTAGACATTAATGCATGGAAAGACAACTCAATGTTACACTGTTTCCTTTTAGGCAACGCCATGGGCTATGTGCGGATGATCCGTTCTGGAGGCTTGCATTGTTGCAGCAGTGCAATCAGGTAAAACAAAGGGTCATTCAAGTGAAGGTTAAACATATATTTGTGGTTCTTTTAACAGCCTTGGTCAGTCTCAAAAATGCATTACCGGAGGTGTTGCTGATTTCTTTTTTTGTGAAATTATGAGGCAAAATCTGATTTTGAATGTGAAGCATTTTCTGTCATATTTCACAAGTTAAAATGTGGTGCTGTCTTCAGATTTGTCCCAGATCTGGAAGATATTGTCAACTTTGAGGAGCTGGTGAAGGAAGAGGGACTGTCAGAGGAGACCCAGAGAGCTGCGAGGTGAGTGATGCTTGAAAAGTGACTGTGGAGCAGGCCCTTATTTCTTTAGGATGGTTGGATGCGTATCTGCCTCAGAACCATGTCTGCCATGCTTCCCAGAAGCTTTAGTGCTGACTGTATTTATGTTATTATACCTGAAGGGGGCACCAGAGCTTGCAAAAAGGCATGATCATTAACCACAAAGCACAAAGTAATGCACTTAGAAAGTGTATTTTGAGGTTCTTTAAAATTAAAGAAAAAAGTGTAGTGGTTTACACATTTACCTCACAAGCGATGGGTCCAGGATTCGATTCCAGTTGGCGACACAAGCTCCTCTCATCAGGAACGGCATCTGGCATAAAACCTCTGTCAAATTACCAATGCGGATTAATCCGCTGTGGTGACCCCTTGGGGAGAATACAAGGGAGCAGCAGAAGGTACATTCTTTAATGTGAGGGAAAAGGTATTTTTAAAACAGCAAGGGTCAAGACAAATATTAAATGATATATCTGTAAAAAGTTTTGAAATGGCTGCGACAAGGATTTTAGATTTAGTTCACTGTGTACATTTTATAAAGTTTAAAAACGAGGTGGTATGAAAGTGATTATGAAACATTTGTTAGTTCATCCTGCTGAAAGCCCAGTGAGCTTATTCTTTGGTGAGACATCTGTCATCCATCCATCCCCCCATAATCCACAAGGATCACTGTTCCTCACAGAGTATTGGTCAGATTTGAATTGCTCCCACAGTGATCACCTAATTTCACCCAAACTGTGCTCAAGGTCATATTTGTCATTTTACAGGCGCTTTTCCATTTTCAAAAGACGTTCTACTCTTGAGAGTATTGGGTGTCGTCTTCTACTTTTGGCTGCTCTCTTTAGGGGTCACCACAGCAGATCATCTGCCTCCATCTCACCCCATCCCTTACATCCTCTTCTGTCACTCCAGCCCTCTTCATGTCCTCCTTCACTACATCCATGAACCTCTTATGTGGTCTTCCTCTTTTCCTCCTGCCTGGCAGCTCCATCTTCAGCATCCTTTGCCCTCTTTGACTTCTTAAGGGATTTTAATTCTCATTAATTTGTTAAATACAGCCAGCTAATGACAAGAACACACAGCACTTTCTTTCTTTCACAAATTACAATAACCTGTGAATAATTTGTATTGTTTCCACGGAGTTCAGTTCTTTTCTGTCATTTGTTTTACTTTGGGGGCTTTTTTGTTTTTGTAATTAATGACTGACATAAAAATCACTATCATTCACAGCATCCTGGATTCAGTGTTGGGAGATCTGACCAGCAACTCTGCTGAGGGGACAGAGTACTTCAAGATGCTGGTGGCAGTGTTTGCACCCGAGTTTCGCAGTGCAAAGAATATGCACCTGAGGAACTTTTACATGATTGTACCCCCACTGGTGAGTGCTGATGCTATTGTTCTAAGCTGCTACATGTCACGTACTCTTCACTTGAATTCTCTTTGTGCTTGCATACTTTTATTGCTTTACTTTTCACTGAGTATTGGAAGTCTTGTGAGTAACCCACAATTAATCTCACTCATAGACTGTAAACTTTGTCGAGCACTCCATCAACTGCAAAGAGAAACTCAACAAGAAGAACAAATCTGGAGCTGCTTTCACAGATGATGGGTTTGCAATGGGTGAGCGGACACACCTGAAGAAGCATCCTTAATACTTTCTTCTGTTCTGGCTCTTAACATACTCTCCTGTTTTTCTACCCATCTCTTTCTCTCTCAGGTGTGGCATACATTCTGAAGCTTCTGGACCAGTATCTGGAGTTTGACTCTCTGCACTGGTTCCAGGCTGTCAGAGATAAGTACAAGAAAGAGATGAATGCAGTGGTGAAGGAGCAGAACATCCAGTCTGCCAGTCAGGATGAAAAGTTGCTTCAAACGATGAACCTCACCCAGAAGAGGCTGGACGTGTACCTCCAGGTACATTTGTATGTCTAACCTTCAAGAGGTCTGCCATCTGTTGTTGAAGTGCAGAGTTTTATCGCTTTATTTAGAAACTGCTGTAATGGTTGTTACGACAGAAGATAGAAATGTGCATGTGAACTGTTTTTCTCTTGTTTTTATTGCAGGAGTTTGAGCTTCTTTACTTCTCTTTAAGCAGCGCCCGCATCTTCTTTAGAGCTGACAAGACTGCAGCTGAGGAAACTCAGGAGAAGAAAGATAAAGGTTAGCCACTCCTGGGGTCATTAATAAGGTCTTTTAATTATACAAAGGAACTGACACACACCCCCTGCCGTAGAGGCTTTTTGTAGATAATTTCTCAAATGTAGACAGATAGATTAACATTGACATTTTTCCACCAGAAGAAGCTGCTAAAGCAGGAAGTTCTTCAGATGGCTCCACCCCCACTGAGCCTGCCTCAAAGTGAACCTCGCTGTCAGATCACTGGGGGCGTCACGTGAGGGATTGGAATGCTAACGAAGAGAACTCAGGCGGGAAACTCCACTTGTGTGTGCAAGTTCAGGGATAAAAGACTGGAAAATGTAGAGAAGAGCGAAAAATTATTGGTTTTACGTCCCACCACAGCACAGTCATCTTCATTACAGACAGAATGTGTAGTTTTCAGTGCTACCACAGCAAGTGTCTTTTTTGTGCTTCCACACTAGAATCATCAGTGTAATATCCCTACATTTACTAACTCAGTTTGAATTTGTAGCATTTACAAACACAGCACCAGTTTGATAAGATCAGCTGGTTTAACAAATCAGTCCTTTGATACGTTTACTGGATTATTTTTCTACTGTACTGTCAGTTGTGAACTAATTTGGATCTTTGGTTTAAATTAACTGATTTGCTGCCTCTTTGCTGGTTTCCAGTGTATTAATTGTGATTGTTCATGGCCTTCAAAGAAAACTCTGGAACGAAGACTCTTGTGAATGTTTTCCGTGTATAATTTCACATTTGTGTGCCATAACTGTGTACTGTTTCTTGGTCCATTTTATACATTGTATGAATTAGGGTGTGTATGTGCCTTTCTAAAGTGTGGACACTTGTTTTGATAACCTAATTTAGAAATAATACATCCCGATGCAAAGGAAACAGTGCTAATATTAAATTATTTTTACTGCACTGGAGGTGTGTCATGACATTTTTATTGTTTTCCAATTTTGTACATGTGCATTGACATTCCATTAATTAACCTGCTCGTTGAAGACCAATAAAACTTGCACTTTCACCAGAATGTAATGTAGTTTGTATTAAAAGCCTTTAAAAGGTACCAAAAAAAAGCAAGTCTTAAAGCACAGATCGCATGCTCAGTGTTTGCTGTGGGTTTTTTTCATGTAAACTGTCTTACAAAGAAACAGCCTCCTTGGTAGCGCTGCAGATTTTGCCTACAGATTTGTCAGTGGTCCCTGAATTTAATGAGATATTCAATAAACAACACACACGGTGGTTCAGGAAAGCCTTTTCTGCTTTAATACAAAGAAATGAAGCTTTTCACTTCAGAAAATACAAGATTGGTCTGTTTTTTTTCTCCTCATATTGTCACTTTTCCGTTTCCTATGAAATGCTGCTGTTCGCCGCTGTTCAAACAGCTTGATTTGAAACGCATCCCGGCTGTTGTGTCGGACTTGAAATCAGGGGATGATTATGATCTCCGCATTTATCTTTTTTTTTTTGAAAGGGGGACATTCATGGCCTTCCTCAAATGACATTTTAGTATTGTTTTAATGTAAGTGCCCAGTGTAATGTGACACCCTGTCCAGCAGATCCAGAAAATTCCTGTTTTGTCCACATATTGCATCCATGCTCACCTCATAAAAACGAGGTGCAAGGTAGGGCAAAATTTCTTCCAAAATAAATGTCATATATATATATATATACACATACATATATATATATATATAGCAATCATATATACACATTCGTACATACATATACTAATTTATGTGATGCAAAGAAAAAAATGTACACATTTCTTACAAAATCGTAACAAAGACTGAAAAGAGTTTTGTTTGCCCTGGAGCAAAGTCGTGTAGATGTTCAGCCTCTGTAAGGAGGTAAATTGTCTCCTAAATTTGCGTCCATGTTCGGCTGGCACAGACGTCACAGAGTGTGAGAGAAATGGACAGAGGGAGAAACGGTATGTGACAAAAGGTTTTTGTGGCGCAAAAACAGGTGGGAAAATTAAATGTAAAAGATGCGATGTAAAGTGATGCTTGTGGAAAAGGTGCATGAACTCCATGACTCAAAATAAAAAAAATAATGGAAAAGGAACAAAGAAATGATCAGGGCGTGTTCACATAAAAAAGCACAAACAAATTTTGTGTTCTTTTATTACTAAATATAGTGCAACAATAAACATTGCATTTCTTTCACCCTTTAACTTGCTTCCTAGGATGTTAACTTTGCTTCCCCCATCTTTAATTCAGTTAACACTTGCTGTAAAAACAAGGTGTAACCTTTGTTCTGTCACTGTCCTGTGCCACAAGGTCAGTCCTCCTTTTCTGGAAGAAAACAGTTCAGATTCATAGACGTAAACATAACACAGACCCTGCTCAAAACAAGTCAAAAAAGAAAAAAATAACGGGAGGAACATAAAGAATAAAAACAGAACAAGTGTTGGTGTTTTGGGGAAGCTTGTAAATTTGGAAAGGCAGGGCAGTTTTAATGGTGGTGATGACCCCCGCAGTCAAACAGCCGAATCCTCGAGGAATAAAAACCAAGCTGTGTGGACCACATCGTCCCTCCTGGACAACAGTGTCGTGTACAGGAACAGCTGTGGCCTTTGGACTGGTTGGGCCTTAGAAGGCCTGCTGGGCTGGGTTGTAGTTGAATGTTGTTGGCACGTGAGGCCTCTCTTCCAGCTTATCATACTCCAGATGAAACTCCTTACAGAAACAGACACGGTTTGAACATGACAGCTCTGATGCACCACAAAAAAAAAAAAAAGGTAAAACTTATCACAGAAACCAAATATCAAAACTTACCTTGGCTACTTTCCTCCAGTTAAGACAATCAAAAAAGTAGTAGGTACCCCTCTCATAGGTGTTGGTCTTCAGTGTGGGCTCCATGCCAGGCGCCCTTGTTATCCAAACCCGCTCCTCTTTGTGGTACCGCCAGTCCCGGTTAAAGCTGGAGAGTGAAGAAATTAAAAACGAATATTACAAAAGGAAAAGAGGCACTCATGAGGTCTCCTTTTAAAGTCCTGACTTGGCCATTTTGACCGTTGTCGTGAGGTTCTTAAGATCAGATGTCACAATGGCACGGCAGATCTGACTGAGAAACCAAGAGCACACTTACATGACCGGAACTTGTCACTCACAATACAGTTACGGCTTCATTCACACCTTGCTATGTCATCTATTCAACTCCACATGGGACCTGAAACTAGCAACTGAGACCACAAATGCATTGCATTGTCTGAGAAGTACAGTCACTTTTTCATAGACTTCAATACAAGAGTAGGCCATTAGACAGAATGCAGGTTTAAAGCACCTCTGCACTGGATTCAAATTTCAGGCCAGGAAACCACGCTATATGGACAAAAGTATTGGACCAAACCCCTTAACCACTGAATTTGTGTTTCATTCAGTCCCATTGTCACTGTATAAAATCAGGCACCTAGCTATACAGTCTGCCTTTACAAACATCTATGGAAGAATGTGTCTTAAGATTGTAACAGGATGTCATTGATGCAACAAGTCAGTTTATGAAATCTCTTCTTTCTTAGATATGTCATGATCAAATGTACGTGGTATTACTGCAAAATGAAAGTGCTTAGGAATCAATGCAACCAAGACACAAAGTGACAGACCACATGAAGTTAGAGAGAGGGGTCACTGAGTGCTGAGGCACACACAGTGTAAAAGACGCCAATGCTCTGCTGACTCTATTAGTCCTCCCTGTCTTAGTCAGGGGGATGGTATTTCGATTCTGTTTATGTCCTATACATATAGCAGAATTGATAATAAAGTTGTCTTTTACTTCAATAGCTGCAGAGTGCCAAACCTCCTCTGGCATTAACATCAGCACACAAACTGTGTGCTGAGAGCTTTGTGGCAAGGATTTCCTTGCCCAAACAGCTGCATACAAACCTTATATCAACAAGCACAACACCAAGTGTCGAATGGAGTGGTGTAAAGCACACTGCCACTGGACTCTGAAGCAATGGAAACATCATGTGGAGTAATAAAAACAACAGTTACCCATCTAAGTTCAACTATACGAGAGCACAGAGCTTTCACAGCTATCTCAGGTGCTTCTTCAGTGGAAACCCACGCCCTGTGGGTGGAGTGACTAGCAGTCTGATGGATGAGTTTGGGTTTGGTGAATGCCAGAAGGGCATTACCTGCCTTACTGCATTGTGCTAACTGTAAAGTTTGGTGGAGGAAGGATCATGCTATAGGGTTGTTTTTCTGGGGTTGGTCTGGGCCCCTTAGTTACAGTTAAGCATTACCTAAGTTTCAGCTTACCACAGCATTTTGGACAAGTCTATGCTTATATCGCACAAGGCAATGTCCATAAAAGCATGGCTGGATGAGTTTGCTGTGGAAGAGCTTGTCTAGCCCACACAGAGCACTGACCTAAACCCCATCCAACACCTCTGGGATGAACTAGAACAGAGACTGTGAGCCAGACCCTCTCCACCAACATCAGTGCCTGACCTCATAATTGCTCTTCTGGATGAATGAGCAAAAATTCCCTCAGAAATGTACAATATGGATAAAAGTATTGGGCCACTTACACATTACACCTACAGGAGATTTTATGACATCCCATTTGAAATCTACAGGCATTAATATGAAGCTGTCCCCCCCTTTGCAGCTATAACAGCTTCCACTCTTCTGGGAAGGCTTTCTACAAGGTTTTAGAGCATGTCCATCTTTTTTATAGTCTAAAAGAATCACATGAAGTCCCCTTCCTTTGCCATTGCAACTACTTAATAAAAACTTCCTGCAGACGCTGTTATTGTAAAGAGGAAATGCAATTTGTTTATTACCAAGTAATGTGATCTTAATCATTGGACAGGTAAACAGCTGTGTGCCGACATGGCTTTAAATCAGTACTCACAGCTCTACGGCTGCCAGAAGCTGTAGTAGATCTCCTCCATTCATGTAGTACAGGTAGAACAACAGGTCTTCACCATATCGAGCCAGTTTGATCGCAGCCAACTAGAGACAAGACAGAATAGAATAAGATAAATTAGCATTACCACGGGAATCCTTGAACCTCTTACAGTGACATTGTTCTGAAGCTGATAGTTACCTTGTCCCTTATGTGGATATTGGTTAAATACTCCGATGGAACATGGAAGTCTGAAAATGCAGGTCCAGATACAAGTCAGCAACACTCACAAAAGTGAAAAATGAGGCATATGAAGATTTATGCTAATGATGCCAAAAAAGTATTGTTGCATGACACAGGAGCTTGTCAGAATTTGTGAGATTTTACAAAATAGTCGTAATTTTTATGGAAAAAAAAAATTACAAAAATGTTATTTAAAAAAGATATTTTACAGAAATACCAAAGATTGCATTTTTCTTTCTCTGCTCAATCTTAGGACTAACACAAATATCTTCACACCTGCTCTGACTCTGGTATTGAAAGCTACTCAGGACTCTCAAAACAACGTAATTAAAAAATTAAATCATCCTCCTTCCCTACATCAAATTAATGTCTTACCGATGTCTTGGGGTCGACAAGGTGCTGAAGCCCAAGGAGAGGCAAACTTGGGGTACAAGTTTCTGTCAAAGAGGTTAGTTGCAATAAGTTCTTGCTAGTATTAACATCAAAAGTAGGCTTTTTACTAAACACATTAGATGAAACAGAAAGAAATGTTAAAAATTCAGAAAATACAAACTTTAACCATCCATTTGATGCCAGACGGGCATTACCTGCCTGACTGCAGCTATACAGCTAACAGGAGGGAAACTTAACTAATAGAGTCTATTTCTTCTTTCTTTCTTACTTTCAAATAAATGTTAAAATTTAAGTATATCAGAGTCATGCTGAAATCAAAGACCTTGAAACCAGCATGTTTGATTTCGTGCCCCTTTCCTTACAAACACGTACGATGACTGCAGAAAATGTGAAAGGCCCCCACTACACAAAAATAACAACAAAGCCTCCATAGAAGAGTACCCACTCTGAACGTAATAAAAAGCTCATTCTAAAGTAACAAAGACACAGTGTTTCTCATTTTCAGGCAATTACACATTATTTCTGCCAAAAGAGCTCCCTGAAGGGGGTGGGGTAAAGAGCTAAACAGGCATTTATTCAATGTAAAAACAGACTGATGCCACTGTAACATACTACACATTACACAGCAACTTTAGCCATGCAATTGTCAGCATGTTTATGCAGGATAATGCAAGTTGTAGAAAGACTGCCTTACTCTGGAGAGTTCAAGTTGAGTCCCAGTGTTGTGAGGTCACTTCCTAACGCCAAATGGACCATCCCTGGATCAGTCTCTGCTGCTCGGATAAACGTCAGCAGGCCAATCATGCCAAATTGGTCTGTCACCATTCCTGACGGAATGTTCGTCACCCGGCCTGCAACGGCAGCACATTTCAAAAGTTAAACAAACTGCAGAAACTGGCCTGTGATCTACAGTTAATACTTACTGTCAAACACCTCCGTATTTATAACCACACTTTGTGCACGCACTGGAGAGCAAACCAAGCTAATACCGCTTTACACTGATGGTCACAGGCAAGCTAATGGAAAGGTGATGATGGTCTGTATCACACTGAACAGTATTCTTTTGGTTTCCTCACTGCAGCCTACTCAATAATTATTTAACCCCAAATGCAGGGTAGAGAGCCCAACTGCCTCACCCAAGTTGTGTGATTAAGAAGGGTTGTCTCAGTGGAATTGGAGCGATACGATTGGCTGTGAGGTCTCACCATCGGGCAACACCTGGATCCCTTTCTTCTGGTTGTTGTTCTGTGCTGAGGCCGTCTTGTCTCCAGGGAACTTTGGCCCATCTGCATTGGATGTGCTCTTGCTTGTGGAGTTCAAGTTCTAAAGGGAAGAGGAAAAAACAATTTTCAATATGCAGGAAAAATAAAATGTGAATTCAATTAAAGTCTTTTTGATGTGTAACCTTGACACACACACAAAAAATAACCCACAGACATCCTGCCAGTGTGCAGTTTAGCCATGAGTGGCTCCCACTTACAGTTTTGCTGTCATCGTTGTTCAGTGTGGGGTCCTTATAGTTTGGGCCAGGCAGTGCAGGGAAGTCCTCATTGTGAATGGAGAAATCTTGCGTCTGTTCAGTTGATGGCTTCGTCACCATGCCAACTTGAAGATGAAAGTGTAACCCCAAAAAAAAGAAAAAAGTGAAACAAAGACTTATTTAATATTTTGAAGCCAATCAGCAGCTGAAATCAATTTCCTCTGTTGACAAAATCTCCTGCTGTAAGTTCATGCATGGAAAAAAAAAGACATTTTCTCCAGACTAATGGCCTACCATAAGGAGCCCGTCCAGTCAGTGGGTTGATAACTGGTGTAGGGTTTCCAGTCCCTTCTCTCCGACTCCTATCTGCTAATGCAGGGAAGTCTGACAGATCCAGTCCAGTTACATTTTCACTCCCATCTGCACCGATAGAACAGCAAACATGTGAAATCTTATATACAGTCTATTTCAATTAAATTGTGAAGGAATTCTAAGTTGCAACATCATATCCTGAGTTTACTTTGTAAACTCAGGATATAATACCCCTCAGTACTTTTATTGTCTCAGTAATCAAAGATAAATTAGGACAATGGTGTTTTTAAAAGAACCACATCAGTCATTCTGACCTAATTTCCCACAATTCAATTTATGCATGAAGAAGGCTTGCCTGATGCTGCTACAAGATTATCTTTCAGTTCTCTCATAAACAGAACATTTTCCACTGTAAGTGGTATTTATTTATCAGATTGCAAACCATTTTTTTGCGTTCAATACAGAGTGATGTTAGTCTAAAACTGGCCGAACCCTAATGGTCACTTAGCTGAAACACCTGGGTGAACACACCAACCTGTGCCATTGAAGATGTTGCTTGATAATGAGTTGTTCATCCCAAAAGCTTGATTGCGATTCACACCAAATCCTGACATGCTGCAAAGACAAAAAGAAAACAAAAACAAAGGCTAAGAAAAGCTTACAGACATTTCCTTTAAATTAAAAACAAAGGTTTTAATTTCTGCAATAGGAGCTGTATACACAAATGACAGACAAAAACGAAAGAGCCCTGTACTACGAACCAGGATTTGGGCTTCTTCAGGTAACTTTACGGTTAATCTGCGTTTTATTACAAAAGCAGTTCAATCCTTACTGGGGTACATGGCCACTGTATAGACAAAAGTATTGGGACACCTACATATTATACCTAGAGGAGCTTTTATGGCATCCTATTCTAAATGCACAGGCATTCATATGGAGTTGGCCCCCCTTTTGCAGCTACAATAACTTCCACTCTTCTAGGAAGGCTTCCTACAAGATTTTGGAGTGTGTCTGTGGAAATTTTTTGCTCATTTATCCAGTAGAGCATCTGTGAAGTCAGATACTGATGTTGGACAATAGGGCCTGGCTCACAGTCTCTGTTCTAGTTCATCCCAAAGGTGTTCAGTGGAGTTGAGATCAGGGTTTTGTGCAGGTCAGCTAAGTTCTTCCACACCAAACTCATCCAGCCATGCCTTTGAGGACCTTGCTTTGTGCACTGGGACCCAATCATGCTGGAACAGAAAAAGTCCCTCCCCAAACTCTTTCCACAAGTTTGGAAGCTTAGAAATTTCTTAAACATTTTGGTAAGCTGAAGCATTAAGAATTCCCTCCATGGGAACTAAGGGGCCCAACCCAACCCCAGAAAAACAACCCTATGGTATTATCCTTACTCCACCAGTGAGAACAACACAGTCAGACGGAAAACATTCGCCTGGTGTTAACCAAACCCTGACACTGATAGACTGCTAGACAGGGAAGCCTGATTTGTCAATACAAAGAACATGTTTCACTGCTTCAGAGCCCAGTAGAAGCATGCTTTACACCACTCCATCCCATGTTTGGCACTGAGCTTGGTGATGTAATGCAGCTGCTCACTCCCAGTGCCTTTTTTTTGGGTTGATATTAATGCTGGAGAAGGTTCAGAACTCTGCAGTTATTGAGCCAGCAAAGTGCTAGCGATGTTTATGCAGTACGTATCTCAGCCCTAAGTAACCCTAATCTGTACATGGTCTACAATTTTGTTGTAGACCATGTACAACAAAATTGTTGTGGTTCCTAAACGCTTCCACTCTGCAATAACAAAGTGGACTGTGGCATATCTAGGAGGAAGAAATTTCACGAACTGATTTTTAATGGTCACTGAATTCAGTGAGCTCTTTAGAATGAACCATTCTTTCACTGATGTTTGTAAAGGCAGACTGCATGGTGTGCTTGATTTTATACACCTGCAGCAATGGGACTCAATGAAACACCTGAATTCACTGATTAAAAGGTGTGGCCCACTACTTTTTTCCCTATTGTGTAACTTATGCTGCAGACCTAAACTAGACTAGAGCAGGTTATGTTTCAGATTAGAGATCAACAGGTATGAAATCACCACCTTCTGACCAATCTGTTCGCTGGAAAGTAGTGTCAATGATCCTGGAAGATCCCAAGATAGTAAGAGTGTCTAAAGTTTTTAATAGCTTTTTTCTGAAGAGTATCAGTAAGAAATACAGAGTCTCTGATGGAACTTTATTCATAATGTTTTTCCTGTTGGCTGAAAAGAATGTTATTTGTTGTTCTGTAAGAATATACAATCCTAAAACATGGTACCTATTTTTACTTGTGGACTTCGAATCAAATTTGTGATTAGACTAAGCCTATATCTGAATTCTGTTTTTTTTTTAGTTATTCTTTACTTTCTCTGAGACCAATAAACACCACCGGGCTGCAGATAAAAGAATAAAATCTAAAACTGTCTGATACATAGCTAAACATTAATTTAATGAAATGACAATTATAATCAATCAGATTAAGAATTTCCAAAATATGGGATAAAAAAGCATTTCTTATAAATTATATGTTAGAGCTGTGAAAAGACTGTTAAACAGTTGGGCTTTTTGCCAGTTTCCTTTTTTGGCTTCAATTAGGCTAGACTTTATTAATATGGTAGGTCTTTTCTAGCATTACTGACCAAAGTGCTTAAAGTACACATACATACATGTGTCCACGTTTTTCGTCTACAGCAGCTGTGATGTTTTCAGTCTGTATAATATGTGTAGCCTCTTCATATTTTTCTACTGTTATAGTTTTATCTTTGTAAAATCAGCCACTCTGCTGTGAGTATCCATGTGGCATGGCATGCTACTGATGCCACCCCCTTTCATCCCAACACACACATAGCTAGATTGATACACCCTGGGCTGACTTATTGAGTTGAAAGCCACCTTCGTGTGATTGCTTAGCCTGATTTCTAATGTTACGGTAAGTGAACCCTGATAACAGAAATATCCTGGTTATGCTGAACTTGCCTAGTAGTACAGGCCCCCGGGCTCTTTAAATCACATGAGTGGAACTGGCTACCTGTTTATGGTAAACGGCTGGCGTGCTGGCTGCTGTTTGGGCATACAAATGATACTGGGTGAGCTACGGTTGGGGCTTCCAAGCCCTGAGCTGCCCATACTGTTGGTCCTGCCGCTCATCCCAATGCCTTGACCGACCTGAGAGTGGTTCAGCATGTTCCTTGGTAACGTCCCCCTGTTAAAAATTTAAAAAAAAAAAAAAAAAAAAAAATCATCTGACTGGGTGGATTAAAGTTCTTCATGCAAAGCACAATTTTTAATTTTCCAGTGACAACACAACTACACATTATCAACTTCATACGTACCTGCTTGGTGATGGTGGGGTATGGAGGGACATGGTGGGGACCCCTGTGGTGGGCGTGATGTGACTTGGTAGCTGTGACCCTTGTGTTAGATTTCGATTTAACTGAGGTGTATTGTTCCCCATGCCTCTTACTGAGAAGCCGAGTGCACCTGCATAAATACAAAAAAAAAAAAAAAAAAAAACCAGAAAAAAAAAAAAAAAGGCAAAAAAGG